>WNWK01020258.1:32500-36194 GCA_009830355.1 Cherax destructor | reverse complement strand
AAAATTTGGGAAGAATTTAATGATAAGTTGCACTAATCTTAATTCTTGGGAAGAGTTTCAGCTCCTTTCTTATGTTCCTCTTCACAGAGTCGTGTGATGTTACGCTACTGTGAGGTGTTGTCTTTGTTAGTATGATGTGACTGTGAGGTGTTGTCTTTGTTAGTATGATGTGACTGTGAGGTGTAGTTTTGCCCCTGTATAAGACTTCTTGAGTTGTTCTTTTATAGTTCCTTGATAATGTGAGTAGTCACGAATGCGCTTGGAATTCCTCTATTTTTTCATTTTAATTAGCAAGAACTCATCTAAAATTAATTCCTTTCTAAAATTTTCTCTTATACGTTTAAAGATATATTTTTTCATTTATGTTAATGTAAAAAAATATAATTTTGTACCAAGAGAAACTTGGAAAACCTACCTAACCTTATTACAAGAAGCGTAATTTAATTTAGCCTAACCAACTAAATATATTTTAGATATATATATATATATATATATATATATATATATATATATATATATATATATATATATATATATATATATATATATATATATATATATATATATATATATTATTTTTAATAACACATCGGCCGATTCCCACCAAGGCAGGGTGGCCCGAAAAGAAAAACTTTCATCATCATTCACTCCATCACTGTCTTGCCAGAAGGGTGCTTTACACTACAGTTATAAAACTGCAACATTAACACCCCTCCTTCAGAGTGCCGGCACTGTACTTCCCATCTCCAGAACTCAAGTCCGGCCTGCCGGTTCCTGAATCCTTCATAAATGTTACTTTGCTCACACTCCAACAGCACGTCAAGTATTAAAAACCATATGCCTCCATTCACTCCTATCAAATACGCTCACATGCTTGCTGGAAGTCCAAGCCCTCGCACACAAAACTTCCTTTACCCCTCCCTCCAACCTTTCCTAGGCCGACCCCTACCCCGCCTTCCCTCCACTACAGATTTATACACTCTCGAAGTCACTCTGTCTCGTTCCATTCTCTCTACATGTCCAAACCACCTCAACAACCCCTCCTCAGCTCTCTGGACAATCGTTTTGGTAATCCGCACCTCCTCCTAATTTCCAAACTCGAATTCTCTGCATTATATTCACACCACACATTGACCTCAGACATGACATCTCCACTGCCTCCAGCCTTCTCCTCGTTGCAACATTCATCACCCATGCTTCACACCCATATAAGAGCGTTGGTATAACTATACTCTCATACATTCCCTCTTTACTTCCATGGACAAGGTTCTTTGTCTCCACAGACTCCGAAGTGCTCCACTCACCCTTTTCCCCTCATCAATTCTATGATTCACCTCATCCTTCATAGACCCATCCGCCGACATGTCCACTCCCAAATATCTGAATACATTCACCTCCTCCATACTCTCTCCCTCCAATCTGATATCCAATCTTTCGTCACCTATTCTTTTGTTATCCTCATCACCTTACTCTTTCCTATATTCACTTTCAATTTTCTTCTTTTACACACCCTACCAAATTCATCCACCAACCTCTGCAACTTCTCTTCAGAATCTCCCAAAAGCACAGTGTCATCAGCAAAAGCAACTGTGACAACTCCCACTTTGTATTTGCTTCTTTATCTTTTAGCCCAACACCTCTTGCCAAGACTCTCGCATTCACTTCTCTTACAACCCCATCTATAAATATATTGAACAACCACGGTGACATCACACATCCTTGTCTAAGGCCCACTTTTACTGGGAAATAGTCCCTTCCCTCCTACACACTCTAACCTGAGCCTCACTATCCTCATAAAAACTCTTCACTGCTTTCAGTAACCTTCCTCCTATTCCATACACCTGCAACATCTGCCACATTGCCCCTATCTACCCTATCATACGCCTTTTCCAAATCCATAAATGCCACAAAAACATCTTTACCCTTATTCAAATACTGTTCACCTATATGTTTCACTGTAAACACTTGGTCTACACACCCCTACCTTTCCTAAAGCCCCTTGTTCATCTGCTATCCTGCTTTCTGTTTTACTCTTAATTCTTTCAATAATAACTCTACCATACACTTTACCAGGTACACTCAACAGACTTATTCCCCTATAATTTTTGCACTCTCTTTGTCCCATTTGCCTTTATACAAAGGAACAATACACGCTCTCTGCCAATCCCTAGGTACCTTACCCTCTTCCATACATTTATTAAATAATAGCACCAACCACTCCAAAATTATATCCCCACCTGCTTTTATATATATATATATATATATATATATATATATATATATATATATATATATATATATATATATATATATATATATATATATATATATATATATATATATATATATATATATATATATATATATATATATATATATATATATATATATATATATATATATATATATATATATATATATATATATATATATATATATATGTGGAATTGCAAGAGCAGGCGAAATATTCACGAACCTACGAACCTCATGACAAGGTACGCATGCTTTGCCGACCGTACCACACTGGTCAATACCTTCATCAGGTCGTAGACCCAGAGATCATGTTTGTGAATATTTCGCCTGCTTAACGAATTAATTTAAATTCTGTTGTGTCGATGATGCAGTGGATGAGATGAAAGCTGTAAGCCACCTGCCTAAAGCTGGCTGCCTTGGATCAACGTCTAGCGTGAGCGGATGCCAAGGATTGGACCAGTGTGTACGGTCGTAAAGCACTGCGTACCTTGTCATGAGGTTCGAAAGGTTCTGAGTCTCCGTCGGCCAGAGATCAGTGTTTTGAATCTGGCAGACATATATATATATATATATATATATATATATATATATATATATATATAATGTCGTGCCGATTAGGTAAAACTTGGATTTTGGCTTAAATAGATACGCTCACCTTGCCATATAAGACAAGTGAAAATTATTGTATGCAATAATTCCAAAATCATTCTGAACATAACGAAAAAATATATTTCATTGTGTTTGTTTATTAATTAATTAATGTTAACGTATCTAAAATATATTTAGTTGGTAGCCAATTAAATTGCGTTGTTATAATAAGGTTAGGTAGGTTTTCAAAGTTTCTCTTGAGTACAAAATTATAAATTATTAAATACATAATGAAAAAATATATCTTTAAACGTATAAGAGAATTTTAGAAAGGACTTAATTTTAAATGAGTTCGCAATTGACCAGTTTACCTAATCCAGCATATATATATATATATATATATATATATATATATGTCGTGATTAGGTAAAACTGTCAATAAGCAAAATCATCTAAGAATTTTCTAAAATTTTTCTTATAGTTTAAGATATATTTTCATTTATGTTAATGAAAATATAATTTTGTACCAAGAGAAACTTTAACTACTACCTATCAAGAGGTAATTTTAGCCTAACTATAAATAAGATACGTTACATTAATTTAATAAACAAACCAATGAAATATTCTTAGATTAGAATGATTTTGCGAAATTTGCATACACAAATATTCGTTGTTATAGGAAGAAGTTTAGAAAATCCAATTTTAATGGCACGACATATATACATATTATAATATAATATATATATATATATATATATATATATATATATATATATATATATATATATATATATATATATATATATATATATATATATATAAATAATGTCGTGCCGAATAGGCAGAACTTGCG
>WNWK01020258.1:0-30000 GCA_009830355.1 Cherax destructor | reverse complement strand
GTGCGCGCGCACGTGTGTGTATATATATATATAATGAGAGAGTAATTGTGGTAGGGGACCTAAATGCTAAAGTGGGAGAAACATGCAGAGAGGGTGTAGTAGGTACGTTTGGGGTGCCAGGTGTAAATGATAATGGGAGCCCTTTGATTGAACTTTGTATAGAAAGGGGTTTAGTTATAGGTAATACATATTTTAAGAAAAAGAGGATAAATAAGTATACAAGATATGATGTAGGGCGTAATGACAGTAGTTTGTTGGACTATGTATTGGTAGATAAAAGACTGTTGAGTAGACTTCAGGATGTACATGTTTCTAGAGGGGCTACAGATATATCAGATCACTTTTTAGTTATAGCTACAGTGGAGTAAAAGGTAGATGGGATACAAGGAAAATAGAATCAGTAAGTAAAAGAGAGGTGAAGGTTTATAAACTAAAAGAGGAGGCAGTTAGGGTAAGATATAAACAACTATTGGAGGATAGATGGGCTAGTGAGAGTGTAGGCAATGGGGTCGAAAATGTATGGGGTAGATTTAAAAATGTAGTTTTAGAGTGTTCAGCAGAAGTTTGTAGTTACAGGCGAGTGGGTGGGAGGGAAGAGGAGCGATTGGTGGAATGATGATGTAAAGAGAGTAGTAAGGAGAAAAGTTAGCATATGAGAGGTTTTTACAAAGTAGAAGTGATGCAAGGAGGGAAGAGTATATGGAGAGAAAAGAGAGGTTAAAAGAGTGGTGAAGCAATGTAAAAAGAGAGCAGATGAGAGAGTGGGTGAGATGTTATCAGCAAATTTTGTTGAAAATAAGAAAAAGTTTTGGAATGAGATTAATAAGTTGAGGAAGCCTAGAGAACAAATGGATTTGACAGTTAAAAATAGGAGAGGAGAGTTATTAAATGGAGAGTTAGAGGTATCGGGAAGATGGAGAGAATATTTTGAGGATTTGTTAAATGTTGATGAAGACAGGAAGCTGTGATTTCGTGTGTAGGGCAAGGAGGAATAACATCTTGTAGGAGTGTGGAAGAGCCAGTTGTGGGTGTAGGGAAGTTCGTGAGGCAGTGGGTAGAATGAAAGGGGTAAGGCAGCTGGGATTGATGGGATAAAGATAGAAATGTTAAAAGCAGGTGGGGATATAATTTTGGAGTGGTTGGTGCTATTATTTAATAAATGTATGGAAGAGGGTAAGGTACCTAGGGATTGGCAGAGAGCGTGTATTGTTCCTTTGTATAAAGGCAAAGGGGACAAAAGAGAGTGCAAAAATTATAGGGGAATAAGTCTGTTGAGTGTACCTGGTAAAGTGTATGGTAGAGTTATTATTGAAAGAATTAAGAGTAAAACAGAAAGCAGGATAGCAGATGAACAAGGGGGCTTTAGGAAAGGTAGGGGTGTGTAGACCAAGTGTTTACAGTGAAACATATAGGTGAACAGTATTTGGATAAGGGTAAAGATGTTTTTGTGGCATTTATGGATTTGGAAAAGGCGTATGATAGGGTAGATAGGGGGCAATGTGGCAGATGTTGCAGGTGTATGGAATAGGAGGAAGGTTACTGAAAGCAGTGAAGAGTTTTATGAGGATAGTGAGGCTCAGGTTAGAGTGTGTAGGAGAGAAGGGACTATTTCCCAGTAAAAGTGGGCCTTAGACAAGGATGTGTGATGTCACCGTGGTTGTTCAATATATTTATAGATGGGGTTGTAAGAGAAGTGAATGCGAGGGTCTTGGCAAGAGGTGTTGGGCTAAAAGATAAAGAAGCAAATACAAAGTGGGAGTTGTCACAGTTGCTTTTTGCTGATGACACTGTGCTTTGGGAGATTCTGAAGAGAAGCTGCAGAGGTTGGTGGATGAATTTGGTAGGGTGTGTAAAAGAAGAAAATTGAAAGTGAATATAGGAAAGAGTAAGGTGATGAGGATAACAAAAGAATAGGTGACGAAAGATTGGATATCAGATTGGAGGGAGAGAGTATGGAGGAGGTGAATGTATTCAGATATTTGGGAGTGGACATGTCGGCGGATGGGTCTATGAAGGATGAGGTGAATCATAGAATTGATGAGGGAAAAGGGTGAGTGGAGCACTTCGGAGTCTGTGGAGACAAAGAACCTTGTCCATGGAAGTAAAGAGGGAATGTATGAGAGTATAGTTATACCAACGCTCTTATATGGGTGTGAAGCATGGGTGATGAATGTTGCAACGAGGAGAAGGCTGGAGGCAGTGGAGATGTCATGTCTGAGGTCAATGTGTGGTGTGAATATAATGCAGAGAATTCGGAGTTTGGAAATTAGGAGGAGGTGCGGGATTACCAAAACGATTGTCCAGAGAGCTGAGGAGGGGTTGTTGAGGTGGTTTGGACATGTAGAGAGAATGGAACAAGACAGAGTGACTTCGAGAGTGTATAAATCTGTAGTGAGGGAAGGCGGGGTAGGGGTCGGCCTAGGAAAGGTTGGAGGGAGGGGTAAAGGAAGTTTTGTGTGCGAGGGCTTGGACTTCCAGCAAGCATGTGTGAGCGTATTTGATAGGAGTGAATGGAGGCATATGGTTTTTAATACTTGACGTGCTGTTGGAGTGTGAGCAAAGTAACATTTATGAAGGGATTCAGGAAACCGGCAGGCCGGACTTGAGTTCTGGAGATGGGAAGTACAGTGCCGGCACTCTAAAGGAGGGGTGTTAATGTTGCAGTTTTATAACTGTAGTGTAAAGCACCCTTCTGGCAAGACAGTGATGGAGTGAATGATGATGAAAGTTTTTCTTTTTCGGGCCACCCTGCCTTGGTGGGAATCGGCCGATGTGTTAATAAAAAAAAAAAAAAAAATATATATATATATATATATATATATATATATATATATATATATATATATATATATATATATATATATATATATATATGCCATGCATGTAAGAGGCCTTGGATCAACGTCTAGCGTGAGCTGGGCTCCAAGGTATTGGACCAGTGTGGTACGGTTGGTAAAGCACTGCGAACCTTGTTGCAAGGTTCGTGGGTTCGAGTCTCCTTCGGCCAGAGTAAATGTAAATGGGGAACCATTAATTGAGCTATGTGTAGAAAGAGGTTTGGTAATAAGTAATACATATTCTATGAAAAAGAGGATAAATAAATATACAAGGTATGATATAGCACGTAAGGAAAGTAGTTTGTTGGATTATGTATTGGTGGATAAAAGGTTGATGAGTAGGCTTCAAGATGTACATGTTTATAGAGGGGCAACGGATATATCAGATCATTATTTGGTTGTAGCTACAGTTAGAGTAAAAGGTAGATGGGACAAAAAGAAAATGGCAACATCAAGTAAGAGAGAGGTAAAAGTGTATAAACTAAGGGAGGAGGAAGTTAGGGTGAGATATAAGCAACTATTGGCAGAAAGGTGGGCTAGTGCAAGTATGAGTAGTGGGGGGGTTGAAGAGAGTTGGGATAGTTTTAAAAATGCATTATTAGAATGTGGGGCAGAAGTTTGTGGCTATAGGAGGGTGGGTGCAGGAGGAAAGAGGAGTGAGTGGTGGAATGAAGAAGTAAAGGGTGTGATAAAAGAGAAAAAGGTAGCTTATGAGAGGTTTTACAAAACAGAAGTGTTAATAGAAGAGCAGAGTATATGAAGAGTAAAAGAAAGGTGAAGAGAGTGGTGAGAGAGTGCAAAAAAGAGCGGATGAAAGAATGGGAGAGGCTCTGTCAAGAAATTTTGCTGAAAACAAGAAAAAATTTGGAGTGAGATAAACAAGGTAAGAAAGCCTAAGGAACGAATGGATTTGTCAGTTAAAAACAGAGTAGGGAGTTAGTAGATGGGGAGCTGGAGGTATTGGGTAGATGGCGGGAATATTTTGAGGAACTTTTAAATGTCGATGAAAAGAGGGAGGCGATAATTTCATGTACTGGCCAGGGAGGTACAACATCGTTTAGGAGTGAAGAAGAGCAGGATGTGAGTGTGGGGAGGTGCGTGAGGCATTACGTAGAATGAAAGGGGTAAAGCAGCTGGAATTGACGGAATCATGACAGAAATGTTAAAAGCAGGGGGATATAGTGCTGGAGTGGTTGGTATTTTTGTTTAATAAATGTATGAAAGAGGGAAGGTACCTAGGGATTGGCAGAGAGCATGTATAGTTCCTTTATATAAAGGGAAGGGGATAAAGAGAGTGTAAAAATTATAGGGAATAAGTTTACTGAGTATACCAGGTAAAGTGTATGGCAGGGTTATTATTGAAAGAATTAGAGATAAGACAGAGAGTAGGATTGCAGATGAGCAAGGAGGCTTTAGAGTGGGTAGGGGATGTGTAGATCAAGTGTTTACAGTGAAGCATATATGTGAACAGTATTTAGATAAAGGTAGAGAAGTTTTTATTGCATTTATGGATTTAGAAAAGGCATATGATAGAGTGGATAGGGGAGCAATGTGGCAAATGTTGCAAGTGTATGGAATAGGTAGTAAGTTACTGAAGGCTGTAAAGAGTTTTTATGAGGATAGTAAGGCTCAGGTTAGGGTGTGTAGGAGAGAGGGAGATTACTTCCCGGTAAAAGTAGGTCTTAGACAGGGATGTGTAATGTCACCATGGTTGTTTAATATATTTATAGATGGGGTTGTAAAAGAAGTAAATGCTAGGGTGTTGGGGAGAGGGGTGGCATTAAATTATGGAGAATTAAATGCAAATGGGAGTTGACACAGTTACTTTTGCTGATGATACTGTGCTTATGGGAGATTCTAAAGAAAAGTTGCAAAGGTTAGTGGACGAGTTTGGGAGAGTGTGTAAAGGTAGAAAGTTAAAAGTGAACATAGATAAGAGTAAGGTGATGAGGGTATCAAACGATTTAAATAAAGAAAAATTGGATATCACATTGGAGAGAGGGATTATGGAAGAAGTAAATGTTTTCAGATATTTGGGAGTTGACGTGTCAGCGGATGGGTTTATGAAGGATGAGGTAAACCATAGAATTGATGAAGGAAAAAAGGTGAGTGGTGCATTGAGGTATCTGTGGAGACAAAAACGTTATCCATGGAGGCAAAGAAGGGAATGTACGAAAGTATAGTGGTACCAACACTTTTATATGGGTGTGAAGCATGGGTTGCAAATGCTGCAGCGAGGAGGAGGCTGGAGGCAGTGGAGATGTCCTGTCTAAGGGCAATGTGTGGTGTAAATATTATGCAGAAAATTCGGAATGTGGAAATTAGGAGAAGGTGTGGAGTTACTAAAAGTATTTGTCAGAGGGCTGAAGAGGGGTTGTTGAGGTGGTTTGGTCATTTAGAGAGAATGGATCAAAGTAGAATGACTTGGAGAGCGTATAAATCTGTAGGGGAAGGAAGGCGGGGTAGGGGTCGTCCTAGAAAAGGTTGGAGGGAAGGGGTAAAGGAGGTTTTGTGGGCGAGGGGCTTGGACTTCCAGCAAGCATGTGTGAGCGTGTTAGATAGGAGTGAATGGAGACGAATTGTTTTTGGGACATGACGATCTGTTGGAGTGTGAGCAGGGTAACATTTTGTGAAGGGATTCAGGGAAACCAGTTAATTGATTTAGTTGGACTTGAGTCCTGGAAATGGGAAGTACAATGCCTGCACTTTAAAGGAGGGGTCTGAGATAGTGACAGCTGGGAGGGAGTTTTCTCAGCTGTCGTATCTGAGCTCCTCTGCAAAGACAGTGATTATGTATGAGTGTGGTGAAAGTGTTGAATGATGATGAAAGTTTTTTCTTTTTGGGGATTTTCTTTCTTTTTGGGTCACCCTGCCTCGGTGGGAGACGGCCGACTTGTTAAAAAAATATATATATATATATATATATATATATATATATATATAATAAACTACTGTCGATGAATAATAAGAAGGATGGACGAGGGACTCGAACCTTGGTCTGTAAATTGACACTCTGACCCTTCACCATCTTAGCTATCCCAGGCCTCTAATTGGATGGATTCAGGGGTAATTACTCCCATTTGGCAATTAATTGCTTGAAAAACCACTTGTTCATGGATGCATTAATATGTGTAATACATTCCAAACGGGAGTACAATGATATTAGTTCCGAGCTTAACACAGTTACGTTATGTACACGCATCAGGAGACATGTTGAGTACCTGATGGCACTGATGGCTCAGTGGTTAGTATCGTGGATTTTGGCTGGCTTCCCTAGATGTGGAGAAATTTATCTCCAACAGGGGGTGAGCAACATAAGGGGGGCTGTGACCCCCTTTCTCTCCTTACGACATCTAGAGAAATGATATGGAACAACGGTGTTTTGTAGGTCGAATGTGTACTCCAAAGCAATAGCTTTCATATTGCACGTGTTCATTACTAAGCAGAATTAGATTGAAACTGGTCGTAGACAAGATGTACATGACAGGCTGGGGGGTGGACCAAGACCTCTTTCTCTCCTGCGCCTCACAACTCCCAAAATCCTTCTAACGCTGTTTTCCCCAGAAAACCCCTCTTTCCTAATTTTATTAATATTAAGGAGAAATAAGCTATTAGTCTAATTCTATAACTAGCAAGAATCGTTTAACGTGAAATTCATCAGCAGCCTAAGGAAATCAGTTCCTTGATGGATGGCATCTATTCTTTTCAGAGATTATGTCAGCATTATTACGCCAATATAAGGAAGCGTGGACGACGCAGATGTAGCTAGAATGCAAGACTCTTGCAAGATCAGTCCGAGGGAGTTAAACATGGCAGAACATCACCAACAATCACACAGCGTAGGATATAAATTCATGGACGACCGTGTAATCTCTGTTCCTTTATCTTGCTCGAACGATCATTAAGAAGAAATGAAGTAAAGATACTGTGTTGAATTTTCAATATTTATCTCTGCTAAGCGAGTTATTGCCAGTAATTCTCCCTACCATTAAACGTGGACATATTACTGCTGAGTCAAACTCGTGTACAAGTGATGGCAGTTCCAGCGATGATGAAACATTTCGAATGGTACATCATGTGTTGAATGGTACATCATGTGTTGAATGGTACATCATGTGTTGAATGGTACATCATGTGTTGAATGGTACATCATGTGTTGAATGGTACATCATGTGTTGAATGGTACATCATGTGTTGAATGGTACATCATGTGATGAATGGTACATCATGTGTTGAATGGTACATCATGTGTTGAATGGTACATCATGTGTTGAATGGTACATCATGTGTTGAATGGTACATCATGTGTTGAATGGTACATCATGTGTTGAATGGTACATCATGTGTTGAATGGTACATCATGTGTTGAATGGTACATCATGTGTTGAATGGTACATCATGTGTTGAATGGTACATCATGTGTTGAATGGTACATCATGTGATGAATGGTACATCATGTGTTGAATGGTACATCATGTGTTGAATGGTACATCATGTGTTGAATGGTACATCATGTGTTGAATGGTACATCATGTGTTGAATGGTACATCATGTGTTGAATGGTACATCATGTGTTGAATGGTACATCATGTGTTGAATGGTACATCATGTGTTGAATGGTACATCATGTGTTGAATGGTACATCATGTGTTGAATGGTACATCATGTGTTGAATGGTACATCATGTGTTGAATGGTACATCATGTGTTGAATGGTACATCATGTGTTGAATGGTACATCATGTGTTGAATGGTACATCATGTGTTGAATGGTACATCATGTGTTGAATGGTACATCATGTGTTGAATGGTACATCATGTGTTGAATGGTACATCATGTGTTGAATGGTACATCATGTGTTGAATGGTACATCATGTGTTGAATGGTACATCATGTGTTGAATGGTACATCATGTGTTGAATGGTACATCATGTGTTGAATGGTACATCATGTGTTGAACAGACAATAACACGTGTGTACGATGAACTACCCCGTGTATTAGTACTAAACGATCATTCAGCATAACTAGAGTGACAGTGGAAGAGTGGAATCATCCTACCTTCAGTCAGAACACCCTTGTTCCACATCTGGTCTCAGATTATTAACTGCTTAATTAATTTCTTCCAGTAATAATTTTATTGGTGATTCTAGTAACTAGAACGTTCTCCACTCTATATCAACTTGTGGGTTAGGAATTGGACCACAGACGATGAGCCCTCTAGCTGTTGTTAGTAAGTGAACATCTTGTTTACTTAACACATTTCGTACAAAACAACGATAGTAAGTCACTTCTGATGATTAAATCAATCGGGCTGACACTGTCCATCTGTGTTTGGACAGGCCAGCTTGACCTTGGCACTCTTCAGAGCGGCTACCGTTTTCTGTAGTCCTCTGAGGTGCACACTGGTTGGCAAATCATCCATCACTACAGCTTCCTTAATCTTTGTCCTGTGTTCCTTGTCTATGGTGAACTGTTTTTTTCTACCTGTTCCATGAACTTGAAACTGACTTAACACTTCCTTGAGCATGTAACTAGGACGTAGACTTGAATCCCTGGGATCCAGAATTCCATCAACCAGGAAAACTCCTGGTTGTTGTAGAAAAATTATTAATATGGTCTGGGTATTAACTTCCAAATCTTTGGTTGGTGAGAGAGAGAGCAAATTCTCTCTCTCTCTCTTTAGCCCTAAGGATTTTTAACTCTTTTCCTCCGGATCTTTTCACATTCAGTCCTCCTCATATCTTTTTCTTCCCTAATTAGGGCTAATTTCAACCTTAAAATCTGCTTCATTACTCTCATTATTGGCAGTGAAATTTGATCCAGGGTCTTCTCCAAAACCCCTGTCAGCACTAGGATCTCTAATGCTTACAGACATTTTGGAAATTAATAGTAAAAAATGCCTACTTATTATTACAGCAGACATTTATAAAATATTAAACCACAATAAAGCAATGAACAAAAGGTTACACAAAATATTATTATATGCACAGAGAATTACTATCATTAAATAACTCCCTCAAAAAAAAAAAAAAAAAAAAGATTTGCACACACAAAAATCACGCAGAAAATAATAGTTTATTAATTACACCTGAAAAAAGGTAAATTATTATTTTCTTTAACATTTTATGGTAAATCTTTCCTTTAATTCAATCCTATCTGAGAAATAAACTCCAGGTGATATAAGTTAAAAAAATAAGAATTGACTTTCCATTAAATCTGATAATTCTCCCAGACAGCCTCCCATTTTACGAATTTATACTGAAGTCTAAGGGTTGAAGCCTTGTCTAGTAGCATATAAAATATTTAAAAATACACCAGCCTAGGGTCACAAAGGTAACTTCACCAAAAAACGCTAAAAAGCTAGACAATACTTTCGGGTTGATTACCAAGAAGGGCAGACAACTTCACATGTACAAAAATATACACTGTCATCATTAACAATATATACAAACATAAAACTCCTCTTCACCACACTTCACATCTCACGAAAAACTCACATATACACTGCTACTAGTTATTTAAAGTTAAGCACTCAAAAATAAACCCACAAAGGTCATAACTAGGCCACAGGGGAATAAATTATTAATGACGCCTGTTGGTCACCGTATTTCTCGGCTGGCTTCCAGCTTGCCGGTAAAAATGCGACTATTTCTGCACATTCCACCACTCAGGTCCACACACGAAAAAGAAAGCACGCCAGGCACCTCCCTTTGCCCACTTTAGCATAAATCAAACCTAACAACTTACAGCCTAAACCTTACACCAAACACACTTCTTAATCTAACTCCATGACACCTTGTTCCAGCAACTCCTTCCCAGCTACTGGCAGACTAGTGACGCTTATTCCACCCAGCTCTCTTAACTTGTCTCGTCTCAAACACGTTCACTACACGTCCACTTACTAACACTATTTTTATGTAGCTTTTTCCCAATACTACAAACACTACTTTGTTAGGTAAGACACATATGAAACAGGTACCTTTATTTCGAAACGTTTCGCCTTCACAGTAGTCTTCTTCAGTCGAGTACAGAAAAGTTGAAAGAAGCAGAAAAGATGTGAAGACGATGTAATCAGTCCATCACCGTTGAAGATCCAGTTTTGAGGTGGTCAGTCCCTCAGCCTGGAGAAGAGTATTAAAGAGCATATAATTATTACAACAATGCAGTGTCCTGCACAATACCTAGAACCACTGAAAAAAATTCTCACCTTTTGCATCAGCTTTAAGATATTTTGCAAAAAAAAAAATATATATAATCAACAATGCACTTTTGACTTCTACTGTAATAACTCACATAGGCCATGAGAATATTTGAGCTGCTGAAAGATGACTCATCTAGTCATGAGGGTTTTTTCAACATCATCGACTATCTCATCAATTCGTCGTTGCTCTGTATTGTCACTTGATGACAGACATTTTAGGATAAGTTGAGTCTTCATAACAATTTCAGTCATCTCTAAAATTGTTGGAATTACGATCTCAGCAATTCTATGAGATTTTCCTTTGTTTACTATGGTGAGGGAGATATTGTATGATTCCTTCAGTCCTTTATCATTAACATTGGCAGCTGCTTTGAAAAATATCAAAATTTGGTCGATTTTTATTTATTTTTTAGTTCTTTAAAATAATCAAGGTCTTTATTTTTATCAGTTGTGAACCCTTTCAAGGTGGTCTTTCATCTTTGAAGGTTTCATGGCATCATTACTAAAAAAAATTTCACATTAGTAAACAAAGTTTTGAATCAAAATCTTAAATATTCTTAAGAATACTGTCGA
Organism: Cherax destructor; assembly: GCA_009830355.1. NCBI lineage: Eukaryota > Metazoa > Arthropoda > Malacostraca > Decapoda > Parastacidae > Cherax > Cherax destructor. The sequence continues at coordinate 19,388 of WNWK01020258.1, read as the reverse complement.
CACTTTTTGGCATCAGCAGCTGCCATTATAAGAATATAAGAAAGAAGGAACACTGCAGCAGGCCTACTGACCCATACGAGGCAGGTCCATCACTCCCCAGCTTTGACTTGACTACCTGGAGTTAACCCTCTCCAGGTAAACTCCAGGTAGTCAGGTCACCTCCACTTAAGGAATGAGCACGGCATAAGACCTAGTAGCACAAGCTAGTCAGGTCCAACCTACACCCACTCATGCATTTGTCTAACCTTTTTTTAAAACTACACAACGTCTTAGCTTCTATGACGGTACTCAAGAGTTTGTTCCTCTTATCCACAACTCTATTACCAAACCAGTGCTTTCCTATATCCTTCCTGAATCTGAACTTTTCCAACTTGAAACCATTGCTGCGAGTCCTGTCTTGGATGGATATTTTCAACATGCTATTTACATCCCCTTTATTTATTCCTGTTTTCCATTTATACCCCTCAATCATATACCCCTAATTCTACGCCTTTCTAGAGAGTGCAGATTCAGGGCCCTCAGTCTATCCTCATAGAGAAGATTTCTGATACATGGGATCAACTTTGTCATCCTCCTCTGTACGTTTTCCAGAGCATTTATATCCATTCTGTAATACGGTGACCAGAACTGTGCAACATAATCTAAATGAGGCCTAACCAAAGATATATAGAATTGAAGAACAACCTGAGGACTTCTATTATTTATACTTCTTGATATGAAGCCAAGGATTCTGTTAGCTTTATTGCGAACACTTATGCACTGTTGTCCTAGTTTCAGATTAATGCTAACCAGAACTCCTAAATCCTTTTCGCAATCACAAGTATTAAGATCTACATTATTCAGTTTATATGTGGCATGGTTATTGTCCTGCCCAACATTTAGAACTTTGCATTTGTCAACATTAAACTGCATCTGCCACTTCTCCGACCACTGCATCAGTCTATTCAAATCATCCTGGAGTGCTCTAATGTCCTCATTAGAATGAATTGGACGGCCTATTTTGGTATCATCAGCAAATTTGCATATGTTGCTATTTATTCCCTCATCTCTGTCGTTTATGTAAATTGTGAACAAAAAGGGGCCCAAAACTGACCCTGTGGGACACCGCTTGAAACGTGCCCAAATCTGATTTCTCCCCATTTATGCAAACGCTCTGCTGCCTATTTGTCAACCATGCCTCTACCCAGGAAAAAAATTCTCCTCCTATTCCGTGTGCCTTAAGTTTCCTCAATAGCCTCTGATGTGGAACTCTATCGAAAGCCTTACTGAAGTCCATATACACAATATCATATTCATTACCATGATCTACCTCCTCAAACACCTTAGTGAAAAAAGTTAGTAAATTCGTAAGACAGGAACGCCCCTTAGTAATACCGTGTTGAGATTCATTAATCAATTTATGGCTTTCAAGATGGCTACGAATTGCCTCGGCAATTATTGATTCCATAAATTTATCAACTATAGAGGTAAGGCTTATTGGTCTATAGTTCAAAGCTAAGGACCTGTCACCTGCCTTGTAAATAGGTATTACATTTGCCATTTTCCACTTGTCTGGCACTATGCCAGTTTGTAGTGATATATTGAAAAGATTTGCCAAAGGTTTGCTAAGTTCCTCTTTACATTCTTTTAAAACTCTTGCAAACAGTTCATTAGGGCCTGGGGATTTGTTAGGTTTTAATTTCTCTATTTGTCTGAGGAACATGTCACTAGTTACCCCAATCGACCATTGTCTATTATCTTCATGTTCTACATAATTTATTATTTCTTGAATTCCGCTAGTGTCTTCCTGAGTAAAAACTGAGAGGAAGTAAGTATTGAAAATTTCACACATATCCTTATCACTGTCAGTAATCTGACCTGAGTTACTCTTAAGTGGGCCTATCTTGTCCCTAATCTTACTTCTGTATACCTGAAAGAACCCTTTTGGGTTAGTCTTCGAATCCTTTGCGACCTTAGCCTCATAATTCCTTTTTGCTTTGCTTATCCTTTTTTTTCTCTCTCTCTTTAATTGAAAATATTGATTTCTTATCTGCCTATCCCCTCTTTTGATACGCCTATATATGCTTCTCTTTTGACCAATGAGATGTTTTAATCTATTGTTCATCCATTTAGGATCATTTATGTTAGATCTAATTTCCCTACTCGGAACAAAAGGTGTCTGGGCAGCTAGAACTACGCTCTGGAAAACGTCATATTGGCAATCAAAACCACCTATCTGACCCATAGTCAAGTCATCCCAATTTAGCCCACCTAGGTAATTTCTCAGCCCCATGAAGTTGGCTAAGCGAAAGTCTGGAACAGAGACTTGATTGCAGTTATCTGAGTAATTCCACGATATATTGAAACTACGTGATTTGTTGGCAAGGACCAAATAAAACAAGTTGCTACCTCTAGTTGGTTCTGTCACAAACTATTTTAAAAAACATTCCTGAACCTTATCAAGAAAGTCACTAGACTCAAGATTTCCTGTCACATTGTTCCAATCAATTTGTCTAAGGTTAAAATCTCCCATTAACACAACATTTTCATATCTAGACGCCTTATGAATTTCGTCCCATAGCAGCTTATTGCACTCCCTATCCAGGCTTGGGGGCCTGTAAATCACACCCAAAATTATTTTTTTACGACCCTCGAGAAACTGTAGCTAAATAGATTCTGTGTCTGATGTTTCTAATCTTATATCTTGTCTAAAACAACAATTTAAATGATCTCTTACATACATCGCCACTCCACCACCCTTCCTGTTCACCCTATCAGTGTGGAATAGTTTATAGCCCTGTATGTTGCATTCTGAAGGCATTTCTCTATCTTTCAGGTTGAACCAGGCTGTACTTCACTGTAAACTATTTCGTGTTTCGCTTTTTTTTATTTGTATAAATAAGTCACCATGGGGCCTAAGAAGATTAGTGATAACAGTCAACCAAAAAGAAAATTGGTTAGTGTTTGCCCTGATGTAAACACTGCCTCCGCCTCTCCATATAATATGCCTTTTATTAATTTAGGAGTGTTTATTGTGCTTCTAGGTTATCTATCGTGTTTCTGATATCAAGTTGGAATAAATGTGATAGATAGATAACCTTATTACTAATATTATCGTAATTACACAACATTGTATTCGCGCCACCGCTAGTATCCGGCTATCAAGACGACTCATCAGATACTGAATGCTCCTTATGCTGGCCCCTCCCTCTCTCTCTCCTATAGCTCCTCCCACTTCGGGTCCCTCTTATATTATGCTTGCTTTCCATTTTGAATTTTTATTAAAAAAAATTTTTTTTTTACTGTTATGCAGACTACTGCATTGAAAATTGGTATAAATAATATCAGAGCATTTGTGAAAGTATATAAGATCCACCAGTTGACATGTATTGGACACGTGACGTGGTTTGTTTACTCTTGAACATCAGCAAAAATCGAACATTTCCACTAATTTGAGCTCAGTTTCAAGGTACTTTTAGTCTGTAAACTATTCATGGTCATCTCTATTTCTGTAACATATCTTTCATTATATCAAATGAGACCAAGAACACGAGAATGCAATCATAAATACCATACGAAAATGCACCGCAAAGTCGCTGTAAATGTATTTTTGAGGGGTCTGAAACGGATTAATCAAGTTTACATTATTCTTTATGTGAAAAATTCATGACATGTATACATATATTTCATGCCATATAAGTAAATCTAGCTATTTTGGCTTAAATAACAATGCTCTTCTTGCCGAATAAGACAAGCGAAAATTTGTGTATGCAATAATTTCGCAAAAATCATTCTGTACCTAACGAAAAAAATATATATCATTGTGTTTGTTTAATATTAAATTATTGTAAATTTGTCGAAAATCTATTTAGTTGGATTAGGCTAAATTAAATTGCGCTTGTTATAATAAGGTTAGGTAAGTTTTCAAAGATTCTTTTGGTACAAAATTATTAATTTTTACATTAACATAAATTAACAAAAATATATATTTAAACGTATAAGAGAAAATTTTAGAAAGGACTTAATTTTAAATGAGTTGACCAATTGACCAATTTTATCTATTCGGCACGGCATTATAATATTTATTATACAAATTTTATTGTTTAACGTTAACGTACATGTCAACCTGATCTGATCAGCTTACCAATTATCATTAAAAATTAATGAGAACTGTATCCCAACACAATATTAAGACCTATTTTAAAGACTAACCACTGCTCTGATACACTGATGTCTGACAGCCTAGTCACCTGGGTCACATTCACTCAGAATCCTCGTGTATATATTTTGAAAGCAAAAATGGCAAACTGTTTATATTTTTAAATTTATAAACCAAACCCAAATTTCTAACGTGAATTAAAAGGGGAGAGGGAGAAGAATGAGAGAGAGAGGGGAGGGTTACGGAAAAGGTGACGGGGTTGGAAAGGGGAAGAGAGAGAGAGGCGAGACAGCCAGCTAAGCGAATTGCTGAACTGTACAGACGACAAATGCGATTACGGTGTGTGAATTCTGGCTTGAAGGCTGGCGACTACTGCACATTGGAAAGTGGAGAGGAGTGTCACCAAGGCAGCTCTGGAAGGTACAGAAAACCAGAGGAATGAGACACAGGAAATGGAGATGGAGAGGCAGGAGACAGAAAGAATGGGGAAGATATGGAGAGGGAGGGTCGGGAGGTGGAGACAGATCAGCGGGGAATGGATGAGAAGAGGGAGAAAGAGGAATGAAATTAAAAGAGGGGGAGAGCTAGTGAATGGGGAGAACGGAAGAGAGGGCAGAAGAGAGAAAGTGAACAGAGAAAGATTAGGGATGAGAGCATGGGAATGATAGTTGAGTAGGTAAGGAAGGGTGGGTGAGTGGTGTAATGAGCCAAGTGGGAAGTAGTAGTCTGATTAAAGAAGAGAGCTACTACACAAGACGGGCAACACACAGCAACTACCCTCTGGTTATTACCCTTCTCAAGAACATCACCTCATCTAAGATCATTCATTCCTAGAATGACTCGAGTTTGACACATGTTCACACATCATAATGGCATCACCGAAATAGTCAACTGCCCAGATGAAATCGTTGGCCCACAGATGGCTCCAACTGCCTCCTATTCCCTATTTATATGTTTCTTAAGAATAAGAAGGCTTTTAAATGAGCTGGTGTAGGTAACAGATCTTAGCTTGTAAATAAAGTTAGGAACCCTAAACCTAGCCTTGTAGAACCCTGTGTAAAAAAAATAAAAAGATCCTACGATCAACGTTTCACCCTGGGTGAAACGTAAGATTTGTTGCATCCCCGCGCGAAATGTTGTAGACCCCAGCGGCAGTGGTGTTTTCGGGCAGGTGAAGCCTGCTTATTTTTTTAATGGTTTTAGAAATAACAGCCACTTCCATGGTAACCTCCTGGCTCCTTCCTCTGACAAGTATAGATGATTTGTAGTGTGAAATACAAGGAAAAAGAGTGAGAGGGACACAAATTGAAGCTAGATTTTCATATGAGACAGGATGACAGAAAATAATTATTTTAGTGTGAAAGCATTAGCTAAAGTTTGCGACACAGTGAAGGCTAACTCAGTCCATTGATTAAAGAGCATATGTGACTAAGCCCATGACTAGGCAGTGAAGGTATCCGTAATGTATTACTTATCTGCCAAGTATTCATCGTCACAGATTTTGAGATGGTGAAGGAAGACGTCTATGACAACACCACGCTTCTTGAGTCTTGATTTTCTGGTCGGAAAAGAAACGCCCTAAATCATCCTTATCCGTGGTGTTCGTGTTCACCCTTTGTTTGTGTGTTAATTTTCTTGATGAAAAAAGAAACGTGAAACGGCTGAGTCGTTTTTTTACTCATCCAGAACTGTGTAGAAGACTCCAGTGAAATAAGAACATCTTTCAATTGTTGACGATTGAAACTTTTATAGACGAGGACAAGACCATCTCCTTCGTATCCTAATCATGTGATTCTGCCTGAAATTATGTTGTCGAATCAGTCTTACTCCTGATGCTCGACACAAATGTTGTCCAATACGGCACCACGGGGCACTCCCGATGCCCTGCTGTATTTTTTTGTTTTGTTTTTTGTAGAGCTTAATCCTAATAGAGAAACTGCTGAATCTGAGACAAGACTAAACTCAATGCCTATTATCGTGTTTAGGTAGTAGAAGAGATACAGTAGTTCATAGGGAATGTATTTAAGAAAGAAGGAAATAATCTGATCAATGGTTACTCGGGAAAAGAAAGAGATGACCTCCAAGCTGGCAACCTAATTGTTCTTGATTGTTAACTAGTTAAGTATTGAAGGTGAGTGTTACTGAGGGTGCCAACCGCTCTAAATTTTAGAAATATGCTTTGCCAAAATGCAAGCCAAGTAACAAACGCAAGTTGCAGCAGGAACCCACAAATAATGATGCTCCAGTTTGTTTACATCCCCACTATAATTTCAAGACCAAACGTGGTATTACCAAAGGATTATTTCTTGACGGCTTCAGGACCAGTGACGATGAATTCTTGGCAGTTAAACAGAAATATAAAGAGGAAGCTTTCACAGCCTTCGTATTTCCTTGACAGATCCTCCTTACCAGAAAGAAAAATGCCCACTGTTTCACAGCACTCCTAGGGAGCGCCCCCATCATCAACCATCAGCGTGTTATTACGACTTTGTGAGTTATGTTGTCATATACTTCTCTTTATACTTCACAAGTGCTGCCCTCTACGAAAATTTTAACTTTTCTTTAATTTTAGTATCATTTTATTACGAGAGAGAGAAAATGTTAGTAGGGGAAGGGTGAAAGTGGAAGCATGTATAGGAATAAAAAAAAAGAGAATGGGAGAGACGGCGAAGGAAGGGGGAATAAAGAGATATGCCGAGGGCAGAGAATAGTGAATGGAAATGACAGAAAGGAAAAGAGAAGGACTGGGAATGACAAGAAAAGAATAAGGAGAGAGGGAATGAAAATAATAAGATGGGAAGAAAGGGAATGGAAATTAAAGTGACGAAACAAAGGGAACAAGAATGGCAGGGGAGAAAGAGAGGGAATGGAAATAATAGCAAGAGAGCCTGTGACTGACAGGAAAGAATTAAAAGAGGGACTGGGAATATGAGGAACAGGAATTTAGAGAGAAGGGATGGTGGTGTGACAGTAGGATGCACAGATACCAAATAACCATAAATACCATTTACTATTATCAAAATAAACGAATATACAAAAATAATATTGAATAAGAATAAACAAACAAATAAGGATATAATTTATTTAACTCTTAATACAATATAAACAGCGAGAGGAATGCAAAAAAAAATTAACCATGCGTGTGACCTGTCCAAGTGTACTTAGGTAACGTGCATAAACCCACTCCAAGTGTACTCTAGGTAACGTGCATAAACCCCTCCAAGTGTACTCAGGTAACGTGCATAAACCCCTCCAAGTGTACTTCAGGTAACATGCATAAACCCCTCCAAGTGTACTTTAGGTAACATGCATAAACCCCTCCAAGTGTACTTAGGTAACTGCATAAACCCTCCAAGTGTACTCCAGGTAACTGCATAAACCCTCCAAGTGTACTTTAGGTAACTGCATAAACCCTCCAAGTGTACTTCAGGTAACTGCATAAACCCTCCAAGTGTACTTCAGGTAACATGCATAAACCCTCCAAGTGTACTTCAGGTAACATGCATAAACCCTCCAAGTGTACTTCAGGTAACTGCATAAACCCTCCAAGTGTACTTCAGGTAACGTGCATAAACCCCTCCAAGTGTACTTCAGGTAACATGCATAAACCCCTCCAAGTGTACTCCAGGTAACATGCATAAACCCCTCCAAGTGTACTCCAGGTAACATGCATAAACCCCTCCAAGTGTACTCCAGGTAACGTGCATAAACCCCTCCAAGTGTACTCTCAGGTAACGTGCATAAACCCCTCCAAGTGTACTTCAGGTAACGTGCATAAACCCCTCCAAGTGTACTCCAGGTAACGTGCATAAACCCCTTCCAAGTGTACTCAGGTAACGTGCATAAACCCCTCCAAGTGTACTCCAGGTAACGTGCATAAACCCCTCCAAGTGTACTCCAGGTAACGTGCATAAACCCCTTCCAAGTGTACTCCAGGTAACGTGCATAAACCCCTCCAAGTGTACTCCAGGTAACGTGCATAAACCCCTCCAAGTGTACTCCAGGTAACGTGCATAAACCCCTCCAAGTGTACTCCAGGTAACGTGCATAAACCCCTTCCAAGTGTACTCCAGGTAACGTGCATAAACCCCTTCAAGTGTACTCCAGGTAACGTGCATAAACCCCTTCCAAGTGTACTCCAGGTAACGTGCATAAACCCCCTCCAAGTGTACTCCAGGTAACGTGCATAAACCCCTTCCAAGTGTACTCCAGGTAACGTGCATAAACCCCCTCCAAGTGTACTCCAGGTAACGTGCATAAACCCCTTCCAAGTGTACTCCAGGTAACGTGCATAAACCCCTCCAAGTGTACTCCAGGTAACGTGCATAAACCCCAAGTGTACCCAGGTAACGTGCATAAACCCTCCAAGTGTACTCAGGTAACGTGCATAAACCCCTCCAAGTGTACTCCAGGTAACGTGCATAAACCCTCCAAGTGTACTCAGGTAACGTGCATAAACCCTCCAAGTGTACTCCAGGTAACGTGCATAAACCCTCCAAGTGTACTCCAGGTAACGTGCATAAACCCCTCCAAGTGTACTCCAGGTAACGTGCATAAACCCTCCAAGTGTACTCCAGGTAACGTGCATAAACTCCCTCCAAGTGTACTCCAGGTAACGTGCATAAACCCTCCAAGTGTACTCCAGGTAACGTGCATAAATCCCTCCAAGTGTACTCCAGGTAACGTGCATAAACCCTCCAAGTGTACTTCAGGTAACGTGCATAAATCCTCCAAGTGTACTCAGGAACGCATAAACCTCCAAGTGTACTCCAGGTAACGTGCATAAACCCTCCAAGTGTACTCCAGGTAACGTGCATAAACCCCTCCAAGTGTACTCCAGGTAACGTGCATAAACCCTCTCCAAGTGTACTCCAGGTAACGTGCATAAACCCAAAATGTACTCCAGGTAACGTGCATAAACCCCTCCAAGTGTACTCCAGGTAACGGCATAAACCCCTCCAAGTGTACTCCAGGATAACGTGCATAAACCCTCCAAGTACTCAGAACGGCATAAACCAATGTACTCCAGGTAACTGCATAAACCCTCCAAGTGTACTCCAGGTAACGTGCATAAACCCCTCCAAGTGTACTCCAGGTAACTGCATAAACCCCTCCAAGTGTACTCCAGTAACGTGCATAAACCCCCCAAGTGTACTCCAGGTAACGTGCATAAACCCCTCCAAGTGTACTCCAGGTAACATGCATAAACCCCCTCCAAGTGTACTCCAGGTAACATGCATAAACCCCTCCAAGTGTACTCCAGGTAACATGCATAAACCCTCCAAGTGTACTCCAGGTAACGTGCATAAACCCCCTCCAAGTGTACTCCACCCATAAACCACCCAGTGACACGGGAAGTATGATGACAACCATCATACTTAAAGTTGTCGGTTTAGAAAACGGAAAACTTGAAGAATGAGACACTTGGGCAATATTTGGGAATCTTTATTTCGGAAACGTTTTGCCCGCCAATTGCTTCTTCAGTCGAGTACGTCTTCCACCGTTCTTTGTATTGGGCTGAAGGAACCAATGGCTGGCGATATATTTCCACAATAGGGATTTCCAAAAGTGTAGAAACTTTTCCTTCACTTGCTTAAATCTCTAATTACAGCATGTAATGGGCTATTTGTAGAAGAATGTCTGTATTTTCCCCTCACCCTTCTTCTAAGCAGACATTCTGGCCGTGTCTGGCTCAGACGCTCTCTGGCTTTGGCAAGTGCATCTTCAGGAAACTCTCACGGCTTGGAAAATGTAATGTCACCTTTACTGCTGCCTCCAGGTCCTCGAGTTCACCGAATTCTTTTAATCCTTAGAAAGAAGTACAGTAGCGATTCCTCAGGGGCTGGCGTATAAGATGAGGTCCACATCAAGTACCGGTATTAGAGGAAGGCCTACAGTGTGTACTGTTGTGGGGCTGTCCCTTCTCATATTTCTGCTCACATTGGGGTCCAGGGGTGCTCATTGATACCTTTTTTCTTCGTGAACCTCAAAGCTGGGTGGACAGCGTTTGTCCAATAGTGTTGTTTATCCTCCCAGGATGCAGATATTATCGATGTACCTGGCACAGAACAGTCGTTGTTCCTCTCTTCTTCTGGTATGCTCTTCCGCTGAACTGCAGAATCGTGTCCTTCATTACATGTAGCAACCCTTTCCTGATGAATAAGTAAGTAAGTAAGTAAGTTTATTCAGGTATACACAAATACAGTTACATAGATTATCATACATAGCAGCATATGTGTAGAAAACCTAGGATAACCCAAAAAGTCAGACAGAGTGACTTATTTCCATTGGGGTCCATACTTATTTCCATGAAGCCGAGGCGAAGCAGTGTAACTCCTACGTCCTGCAGTGGGCTGACTATTTTTAAGTTTTCTTGAATGCTGGTACCACCTCTGCTGCCTCTTCCTGCAGGACTCACGAATAAACACAGTTTTGTCCAGGGAGACAAAGTTTTCTAAAAACGAAGCTTGTTGCTCTTTCTCAGCTTCTTCATCTTGAGTTCGTATTGTCTTTAGGTCTCTTGGGCAGGATCGCACTAGAGGCATCAGTAAGGTTTTAAGTAACTTGTCCACTCGTCTAGTAAAACTTTTTAATTCCTGAGGACCCACAAACCATAACAGACAGTATTTCACTGTTACTAAGACAGTCTGACTGTTTAACGAGTCTCAAATAGTGATGATCTGACTAAGATTTTTCTAGTGAGCACAGGGAGTCAACATTTCCTGCTTGCACACCAGAATCTTTTATCATATTTATCATATATTTCACTTATTTTCATGTTAAAATTGTTCATTTTTATTGATGAGAGGACAACCTAATTTAAACCAAACCTAACCTCCCGTAATCGAACCTAATCTAACTTAAACTAACCTAATCTAGCTTAACCTAATCTAACCTAACCTAATCTAACCTAACCTAATCTAACCTAACCTAATCTAACCTAACCTTGATCTAACCTAACCTAATCTAACCTAACCTAATCTAACCTAACCTAACCTTTATCTAACCTAACCTAATCTAACCTAACCTAACCTTTATCTAACCTAACCTAATCTAACCTAACCTAATATAACCTAATATAATCTAACCTAACCTAATCTAACCTAACCTAATCTAACCTAACCTAATCTAATCTAACCTAACCTAATCTAACCTAATCTAAATAATGTAAATCGGGATCTCTGCTGAAACCGAATGTGAGAAATACGCACTGAATATGCGTTCATTTTCATGTTAAATGTTCTGTGGACCTTCGTAGATCAGTTAGCTACGTATCTGGATGCAAATTTCTCCTCTCTGCGCCCGATCTGCTGTAAAAGAACTCCATTACCTGCTCATTACTCTGTGCCAGTCACTTCTTCCAATGCCGTTACTCCATTTTCTAGGGTTACGTATGTCTGTTGGTATACACATATTTCTGCCTTACTTTCTCTTAGTTCTTTGTTTTCCAAAAAACTAATGTTGCTCCCTTGCCATTTTTATTTACTGTGTTGTTGCGGTTTCACAGTGAATCTAGGACCTCCCTCTCTGAGTGAAGTTCGGCTTTCCTCTCATTCAGTCACTCTTCGTCATTATCGTTTGTTCTTGCCAATATACTTTACACTTAGGCTGGACATAGCATCAGCTAGTGGTAGTATTACCCTCCTCTGTTACCCTCCACCTCTGAAAACTCTATGTTTACTAAGTCCCAGAGTTCTCCAAATAACGGGGCGATATTTGCACTCTTTGTCCTTTCGTGTCGCCCAGAGACAAATGAGAACCTATTTCCTAGAATCACTCTCTCACCTGGGAACAGCTGCACCTCGGATATTACATACAACTCTCCATCCTTGCAATGGGCCTCTTACTCCTTTTTCTGTTATTAGACTTATTTCACAATATATGGAAAGCTCATACACACCCATATTTCTCTCTCTCTCTCTCTCTCTCTCTCTCTCTCTCTCTCTCTCTCTCTCTCTCTCTCTCTCTCTTCTCTCTCTCTCTCTCTCTCTCTCTCTCTCTCTCTCTCTCTCTGCTCTCTCTCCTCTCTCTCTCTCTCTCTCTTTCTCCTCTCTCTCTCTCTCTCTCTCTCTCTCTCTCTCTCTCTCTCTCTCTCTCTCTCTCTCTCTCTCTCTCTCTCTCTCTCTCTCTCTCTCTCTCTCTCTCTCTCTCTCTCTCTCTCTCTCTCTCTCTCTCTCTTATAGTAACTATCGACTCCCTAGAAAACACTAAACATAAATTAATCATCCCCTTAAATAATACCATTCAAGAAAAAATAACTTTAACCAACATTATTTTCTCTTCTCCGGAAAATCAGACAATTGTTTCTCATGGAAACATAAGATACCAGGAACTGGTGAGAAACTATGTGCATATCACATTTCTTACCAAGACTGTGTCCTTCTTTACATAGAGAAGATATGGCATCAACTTTCAACCAGATATCTGGATAAAACAAAGCCTGTGAAATTTGGCCAGGAGAACTCTGGTTAGTTCTAGCAAACTTTGGAAAAACTGAGACAAAGCCGAAATATTACATGAAATATAAGTTACGTAAAAGAGAAAAGCAATTGATGATGCCCTAATTGAAATGAAAACAATTTTCAACACCTGAAAAGAAAAAAAGTTTTTTGATGGGATTTCAAAATTCGCCATCAAGAGATGCACTCCATCTGCAGATTTTATATTTTTACAGCCTGACCAAACACCAGTGACTTAACAGCTCGTAATTAGAGAACCACACACACACACACACACACAGTGAAGACAGAAAGGACTCCGGGAAGTCAGAATGATGGGGAGGGGTACACCAACAAGGGACACACCAACAAGTGCTGGATGAGATACACAACCGAGGAGGTGAAGAAGCTGGTGAGTGACCTTAATACCTCAAAGACGGTGGGACCTGACAATATCTCTCCGCGGGTTCTTAGAAAGGGGGGAAGAGACGCTGTGTGTGCCACTAACAAGAATTTTTAACACATCCATTGAAACTGGGCAAATACCTGTGGTATGGAAGATGGCAAATGTAGTCCCCATTTTTAAGAAAGGAGACACACACGAGGCACTAAACTACAGAACAGTGTCACTGACGTGTATAGTGTGCAAAGTCATAGAGATCATCAGGAGGAGAGTGGGAGGAGCACCTAGAACGGAACAAGCTTATAAACGACAACCAGCACAGATTCAGGGAATTATATTCCTGTCACAAACCTACTGGAGTTTTATGACAAGGTAACGGAAGTAAGACACGAGAGAGAGGGGTGGGTAGATTGCATTTTCTTGGACTGCAAGGTCTTCGACACAGTTCCTCACAAGATAGTGCAAAAGCTAGAGGATCAGGCACGCATAACAGGAAGGGCACTGCAATGAATCAGAGAATACCTGACAGGGAGGCAACAACGAGTCATGGTACGTGACGTGGTGTCAGAGTGGGCGCCTGTGACGAGCGGGGTCCCACAGGGATCAGTCCTAGGACCAGTGCTATTTTTGGTATATGCGAATGACATAACGGTAGGGATAGACTCTAAAGTCTCTCTGTTTGCAGATGATGTGAAATTAATAAGAATTAAATCGGATGAGGATGAGGCAGGACTACAAGGAGACCTGGACAGGCTGCAAGCTTGGTCCAGCAACTGGTTCCTCGAATTTAACCCCGCCAAATGCAAAGTCATGAAGATCGGGGAAGGCAAAGAAGACCGCAGACAGAGTATAGTCTAGGTGGCCAAAGACTACAAACCTCACTCAAAGAAAAGGATCCTGGGGTGAATATAATACCGAGCACATCTGAGGCGCACATCAACCAGATAACTGCATATGGGCGCCTGACAAACCTGAAAATAGCGTTCCTATACCTCAGTAAGGAATTGTTCAAGACTCTGTACACCGTGTACGTCAGGCCCATATTTGAGTATGAAGCATCAGTTTGGAACCCACACCTGGTCAAGCACGTCAAGATATTAGAGAAAGTTCAAAGGATTGCAACAAGACTAGTTCCAGAGCTAAGGGAAATGTTCTACGAAGAAAGGTTAATGGAAATTGGCCTGACGACACTGGAAGACAGGAGGGTTATGGGAGACATGTTAACGACATACAAAATACTGCAAGGAATTGACAAGGTGGACAGAGACAGGATGTTCCAGAGATGGGACACAGAAACAAGGGGTTACAATTGGAAATTGCTGACTCAGATGAGTCAAATATCATCTTTATTTTTACAAGTACACGTACAAGGTATACAGGCCTAGCTGACATCAATGACATACTACTATACAGAAAGCCACTTGTTATGCTGAGCATTTCGGACAAATTAGGTCAGTTTTGTCCCAGGATGCGACCCACACCAGTCCACTAACACCCAGGTACCCATTTTATACCGATGGGTGAACACGGACAGGGACAGCAGGTGTCTTAAGGAAACACGTCCCTAATGTTTTCCAGCCGTACCGGAGATTCGAACTAGGGACCTCAGTGTGTGAGCTGAGTGCGCTAGCGATCGAGCTACGGGACACCCACCCACGGGACACCCACCCACGGGACACCCACCCACGGGACACCCACCACGGGACACCCACTCACGGGACACCCACCCACGGGACACCCACCCAGGGGACACCCACCCACCCAAGCGATCGAGCTACGGGACACCCACCCACGGGACACCCACTCACGGGCACCCACCCACGGGACACCCACTCACGGGACACCCACCCACGGGACACCCACCCACGGGACACCCACCCATCCAAAAGGATGTTAAGAAGTATTTCTTTAGTCAGAGTTGTCAGGAAGTGGAATAGTCTGGCAAGTGACGTAGTGGAGGCAGGAACTATACATAGTTTTAAGACGAGGTTTAATTAATAAAGCCCATGGAGCAGGGAGAGATAACCTAGTAGCGATCAGTGAAGAGGCGGAGCTAAGAGCTATGAATCGACCCCTGCAACCATAAATAGGCGAGTACACTCTCACAAAAGCTAGAGGAACAGGCAGGAATAACAGGAAAGGCATTGCAGTGGATCAGAGAATACCTGACAGGGAGGAAACAACAAGTGATGATACGTGACGAGGTGTCAGAGTGGGTGCCTGTGACGAGCGGGGTTCCACAAGGGTTAGTACTAGGGCCTGTGCTGTACGATCTAGGCAGCACCACAGTTGCTCTGGGTGGCCAGCTGTAATCAATCAGCGCATTAGTAAAAGACCAACTTCCTGATAGTATACAAATGAGAGGCTTGAAGGATGCTGTTGCTACATAAAAAGAAGCCAAGGTAGGACTTGCCGACCTTGACTGACAAGGTTGGGATAATAGACCTATTAATTGGCTGTGACCACTACAGCAAATTTGTGGAAATGACAATAGTGAATGACATCTCCCTGCTGAGCACAGCTGGCGGTCATGATATTTGAGTCTCTTCCCATGGGTGAGGAAAGTGACTGCGAAGACAGTGACACTGTCTAAAGTGTCCCAGTGATGGGAATTACTGACCACCACTGTCCTGACACTACAGAGCACCCAGCTGAACAGTACGGTGTCGGGTTACTGCCTGAGGGTGACCGACCACCACAGAAATCCCACCTCATTCCAGCAGACGCAAGTCTGCTTGAACGCAACTGTAGTGCCTGAGTTACCTATTGATATGTCTAAGTACTGCTCATTAGACAAACTCTTGATGTGGAAAATATTGGTATTTTCCGAAAGTTGTAATTGATAAACTTTCCAATATGAATAGATATCATTCATGTGTTGCTGGTGGCTTAACATTAACTGAAAGGAACCAACGAATTCACACGCATGCGCGAGATGCCTGGGCAGCTGGGCAGAGAGGGGAATAGGCAGAGAGTGAAGAGCGAGCCTAGCGACCCGATTTCAGGTGATGATGGCGAGTCAAATTTGGAGATTCCGGCCACCTAATCGGATTTAATTACCGCCTTTCGTAATGTGGAGGAATATCCAGTGACGGGGGGAATATCGAGTGGGACAATCGGTCCAGGAGGTCCAGTAATCGGACAATAATTGTGAAATAAGGTGGGCCGCCGGCGAGTGCGCGTCATAGGCCTATTTGAACTGAGTGAAGTGACCATACGGCAGGATAAAGTCGTAACCCTGATGTTGGGAGTTCATCTTAGAAGAGACTGAAATATATTCGATGAACTTTGGGAAATGGTGAAAATAGTGAAACCGAGTTGTAAATAATCAGGGGTTGATTGTACTGGGTGAGTCTGGCTTGGGTACGCCATGCCCCGACCGCCATATTGGATGTGATTGAAATGAACTAACATATCGCAAGTTATCTACTCGAAATTCAAGTATCGAGACTGTGAATGTGTATAAACTAGTGGGGCATTAAGCCAGGATACACGTAATATGTAAAGTTATACGTATAAACAGTACAAATGGTCGGATTAGTGCGAGGATCTGATTCGCTACCCCGACCAACCACATGTTAACGAACGCTCGGTCTCGTGGGCGTATAAGAGTGTACGGAAATTAACCTTCCTTGACTCGACGAGACAGCTAAGGAGGACGTCAACAACGGAACGACTCCCTCATCTAAAGCTAAGTACACTGCTGTTTACTTTGTTATTGGCCAATGATATTGTTACGCACAGTAGATGTACTTTAGCTAGGTCAGCGATCTACGATACACCGTTATGATGCTGTTAATTAGGTGAGTGTTGGTCATAATAAGTTAACTGTCTGTTCACTATCTCTTCTCCGTGTGATCAGTTGTTCAATAACCAATACAGTCCACTTAAATTTAACGTAACATAGTTATAATACATGATCTTCTCAGATTTATTTATACTGGTCCAGAGTGCAGTGGGATAACGAGGATATTGAAGGTACCCCCTCGGTGTGGCCAGGAGCGGGTAAAGTTCTCACATACCTTAAAGGGAATGACTGCGGTAAAATTATACGAGTCTGTCATCTCCCTGGGAGTTTGTTTATTGCTAGTGGCGGTGTCCCAGATAGACTTATCTCTCACAATTCCCCACACTTGACATTCACCTCTCATTTCTCCACATTCCTACCAGTACAGGGAGAGTCCTTGGAACTAAAGAAATAATGGGTAAGGCAAGTACAACGAGGAGACTCCTCAGCTGACTATGACTTCCTGAAAGAAACCGGACTTAGTCCAAACACTTGGACTCTACCTAGACTCAGTGTGGAAATTTATTTGGTCTAAGGTTACGTCTTTTCGGGTGTCCCAGAGGGATCAGTGAACAGAAAATAGGCGTGTGCAAGGTCAATGTGACATAATCATTTAAGACCAGAAAAAGAAATATAAGTGATCACAGAAGGGAAAACAATAGTAAATAGTGCCAGGGAAAGAGTGCCGGGTAGAAGGAACGGTTGAGAACTAAGCCTAATCGAGTTGCCACACAGTGCCTAGTGGTGGTTATAACGATTATCGATACCCAAGAAAGAGGGATAAGAGACAAGGACAGGAGTGCTTGATCACGGTATTTGAATACAGTGAGCAAAATAGATAAGAAATTACGGAGAAACAAGGAACCAGGAGTGGACCATTGAGAGGAAACTTGGTGCAGCAAGGAAGCAGAACCAGCAGTAACGTACAAAATCCTAATTGTGGTTTGCATGAGACATTGGCCCTGCTAAGCTGTCAACTGGGGGGTTAAATCCCTGCTCTGGAAAGCTAACTATCATTCATTAGTATGTAACTCATAGCTAGGGTGGCAAACTAGGGAAGGAAACAACAGGTGGTGGCAAGAGCGCGCAGGCGCAGACAGCCAACTGTATTCAAAGATAGTATCTTAGTAGCCAACTGTAAAGTGGCAATATAACCTTTAGTTTTCTTGTATTGATATTGGTATTATAAATGGTATTAGTATAAGTATTAGTAATAGCATATCAGTATAATAGTAGAAGCGAGAAGTAGTTTTTCCTAGGGAGACAGGCACAGGTATGCGAGAGTGCGCATGCGCATACACACACATAACACACACACTCGGTGAGTACACACACACACACACACACACACACCGGTGTGGTACACACACATAAACGAACAGAAGGGCTATTGAATCTGACCTTACCCCTCTCCCTCATACACCCATCCCCTCCCACTCTCTCCCTCTCTCTCTCTCCTACCTCTCTCCCCTCTCCTCTCTCTCTCTCTCTTTCCATTATCTCTCCCTCTCCGCTCTCTCCCTGTCTCTCTCTCGCCTCTCAATCTCTCCCTCTCTCACCTCTCTCTCTCTCTCTCTCTCCTCTCTCTCGCCTCTCTCCCTCTCTCCCTCTCTCACCTCTCTCTCTCTTTCTCTCCTCTCTCTCGCCTCTCTCTCACTCGCTCCCTCTCTCACCTCTCTATCCTCTCTCTCCTCTCTCTCTCTCTCTCTCTCTCCTCTCTCTTGCCTCTCTCTCACTCTCTCCCTCTCTCACCTCTCTCTCTATTCTCTCTCGCCTCTCTCTCCCTCTCTCATCTCTCTCTCTCTCTCTCCTCTCTCGCCTCTCTCACTCTCTCTCTCACCTCTATCCATATCCTCTCTCACTCTCTCCCTTTCTCATCTCTCTCTCTCTCCTCTCTCGCCTCTCTCCTCTCTCCCTCTCTCCCTCTCTCTCTATCCTCTCTCTCCTCTTTCCCTCTATCACCTCTCTCTCTTGCCTCTCCTCTCTCTCTCTCTTGCCTCTCATTCTCTCCTCTCTCTCATCTCTCTCTCTCCTCTCTCTCTCGCCTCTCTCACTCTCTCCCTCTCTCACCTCTCTCTCTCTATCCTCTCTCTCACTCTCTCCTTCTCTCACCTCTCTCTCTATCCTCTCACTCTCTCTCGTGCCTCTCATTCTCTCCCTCTCTCACCTCTCTCTCTATCCTCTCTCGCCTCTCTTTCTCTCTCTCTCTCTCTCTCTCTCTCTTTCTCTCTCTCTCTCTCTCTCTCTCTCTCTCTCTCTCTCTCTCTCTCCCTCTCTCTTGCCTCTCTCCTCCTCCTCTCCCTCTCTCCTCTCTCTCTATCCTCTCTCGCCTCTATCTCCATCTCTCTCTCTCTCTCTCTCTCTCTTCTCTCTCTCTCTCTCTCTCTCTCTCTCTCTCTCTCTCTCTCTCTCCTCTCCCTCTCTCTCTCTCTATCTCTCTCTCTCCCTCTCTCGCCTCTCTCCTCCTCTCACCTCTCTCCCTATCCCTCTCTCCTCTCTCCCTCTCTCATCTCTCTCTCTTTCTCCTCTCTCTCGCCTCTCTCACTCTCTCCCTCTCTCACCTCTCTCTCTATCTCTCTCTCTCCTCTCTCTTTCTCACCTCTCTCTCTTGCCTCTCTCTCT
>WNWK01020257.1:0-36194 GCA_009830355.1 Cherax destructor | reverse complement strand
TTACCTCTCTGAGGCGACTTGTCATACCCGGCTGAACCTCCTTAAAACCCTCGCACATCTTTCATGGGGGCTGATCGTAGAACTCTCCTTCGTCACATTGGCCCAATTCATCGAAACTGATTAGGGACCAGATATTTCGGCAGCCTCTGCCACTCTTTCCACCCTTTAAACCCCATCCATCACCGGGGTTAGTTTTTATGTTTTTGTTTTTTCCCCCGGTTGAGACCCTCTATGTGGGAACATTCCATCCTTCCGATCGTCGTGCAATTGCATTCGCTATTATGTTCGCCCCATGACCCCCCAAATCCTTCCATGAAAGGATTGTACAGATGTTGTAGCCGTTATTTTTTTTCCGCCCTGTTTACTTCGTCCCTTTTCTTTGTCTGCATTCCCTTGTTTTCCCCCTTCAGCTTGCCTTTATATGTTCATGTGGTTTCCCTTTCCTCTCCCCCCTTTGGGGAAGTTCCTGCTGTCCGTGTCTGTTCTATTCCTCTCCGGGAAAGCCAACTGCCTACGGGGTTCTCGCTCTTTTTTTCTAGACCTTTTCCGTTTCATTCCCATGCCATCGCAGTATACACCGATGGTTCAAAGTCATCTGACGGCGTCGGATTCGCAGCAGTGTTTCCGGACAGCGTCGTACGAGGGCATCTATTACCCTCGGCTAGCATATTTACGGCTGAATTGTATGCCATTCTTGTGGCACTTATCCGTATTGCATCTATGCCTGTTCACCATTTGTGGTCGTTTCAGACTCCTTAGTGCTTTACAGGCTATCCGTAAAATTGATACACCTCACCCCCTAGTTCTTGTATCCACCTTTGGTTACGCCGTATCTTTAGCAAGCAAAAAGATATTGTTTTTTGTTGGGTCCCTGGTCATGTTGACGTACAGGGCAATGAACAGGCAGACACTGCTGCGCGGTCAGCAGTACATGACCTTCCAGTTTCATATAAGGTGTTCCTTTCACGGACTATTTTGCGGTCATTGCTACCCACCTTCGCACCCGTTAACAACGCTGGTCTGACCTGCTGAATAACAAACTTCATTCTATTAAACCGGTTATAGGTTTCTGGCCTTCTTCTTGTCACCAATGTCGAGGTTGGGAGACTACTCTCCCGTCTTCGCATCGGCCACACTCGTCTTACTCACGGGTATCTCATGGAGGGCCCCCTGCCCCTCTCTGTGAGCATTGTCAGGTTCCAGTGTCTGTTCGACATATCCTTTTGGGACTGCCCACTCTATCAACGAGCACGCAGAATTTACCTTCAACGACGTCTTCGCTCTGCGGCCCTTTCTTTACCTTCCCTTCTTGCAGATGGACCCTCCTTTAATCCTGACTCTCTTGTTGACTTTTTGACAGAAACTGACTTACTACAAAACTCTGAAGATTATACCTCTAGCCCTCCCTCAGTCCCTTCTACCTCGATCTCTTCACCCTCCTCCCTGCACTACCCCGTCATCAAGCACTCCATACCCTACTAATCGTCCATCTCCCTCTTACAACTCACTCTCCCTGCATCCTACACAACCTGCAGCGCTGTATAACCCCTGTGGTTTAGCCTTCTATTTGATTATAATAATAATTTAGGACTTTATCTCGACTCAGAAAAGATTATAAGATGTCGAGGAAGAATTCATAATTCTTCACTCCTAAGAAACAATACATCCAGTATTGATCCCAAGAATCATTGGCTAACAAGACTGATTATTCAGAATGCTCACAGTAACGTGTTACATGGTGGTGTAGTTGACACTCTTTGTCATACGTCAATCCTACTGGATACCTCAAGGTCGACAAAGTGTGAAGAAACAAATCAGAGACTGTATTACTTGTCGTCATTATGATATGAGTATGTCAGTATCAGGTCCACCTCCATACCCTTCTGAAAGAGTATGTCATGTCACTCCATTTGAGGTGACAGGTGTAGATTACACTGGACCAATAATTTTAACTAAAACAGTTGACAAAGTTCCTATTAAGGTGTACATCTGTTTGTTCACTTGTGCTCAACTAGAGCAGTACATCTAGAAGTAGCTACTGATATGTCTGCTGAAACCTTTATCAAATTATTTAGAAGGTTTGCAGCCAGAAGGGCATGTCCCAGGCTGATGATATCTCAATGCAACGAATTTTGTTGCTGGTGCTGCTTATATGAACAAGATTTTGAGCGCCTGAAGTACAACAGATGCTGATTCAACGCAATTGTCGTTGGAGATTCATTCCTCCTAAATCCCCATGGCACGGCGGATTTTACGAAAGAATGATAGGCATTGTGAAACGTTGTTTAAGGAAGACTCTTCATCGTCAGAGAATCGACTTAGAAGAATTTCGTACAGTCGTAACTGAAATAGAAAATAGAGTCAACAACAGACCTTTAACGTATGTTACCGATGATCTGGACAATTTAGAAGTGTTAAGTCCATCTCATTTACTACATGGCAGAAGGCTCGAACCTGTTCCTCCCATGAATGATAAAGAAATCATAGAGGATCCTACTTATTTCGAACCTGAACAACTCAGACGTAAATTCAAACACCTTAATAAAGTGATTGAACGTTGGGAGAAAATTTGGCGAGAAGACTATCTCACCTCATTGAGAGAACACTTCTATGGAGCTGGTGTTCCAGAAAATTATAAGTCCTTAAGACCTGGTGACATAGTGATTATTAACAATGATGGTCCGAGGTCCCATTGGCCTCTTGGAAAAATTGTGACCATATATCCTGATGCAAATGGAGTCATCAGGACAGTTGATGTTTTGAGCAAAGGTGTAGTGAATAAGCGGACCATAGATAAATTAGTGCCGTTAGAATTTCACAGTGTTGAAAACAAAAATAAAATTAGTGATTCTCCAGAAACCACACAGACTGAAGCTGTTCAGAAAAGACAAGCAGCAGTGATGGCGAGTGAGAAAATCAAATTAATGTTAAGTGATGAGTAGTTCCCTTTCAGTGAATTTTTCGCTGCCCCCCAGTGTGGAGAAAATTCTCCAAAGGGGGGTATGCGCCCTTACTACCCTTGGTAAGGGCCCTCACCCTTTCTGCCCTTAGGAAAGGGTCAGAGGAGGCACGTCTGGCTGAGAAAAACAATTTAATTCAAGCCAGATGTACTGACTACAGTGTGTCACAAATTGTGCTGACCACAGCACCACGAGGCACCTCGTGGCTGCACGAGGCACGAGCCACAAGGCAGCATGAGGGGCAGATTGAATACAGGCTCCGTAGAGGACATACGACTCTAGGGGTCATGCGGCGCGAGGCGACGTAAATCAACATAGACATTAGTCGTACGCGTCCGTTAATCTAATTTAATCTCCACTAACGTCGGGAAATAAGATAAGAACTCTGTTCCAGCGCGTTTAGTGAATAACATCAACATTGCAGTATATTCAGAAGTGTGCGCAGCTTCTTACTGCAAAAAGACAAATGTAGAGACAATCACAAGTGAATTCCATCGAAACAAGACGGTGACTTCAGCGGCATTCTACAATCAAGACAGCATTTCCGCCGTATATGGTGGAGCCAACACCATCGCTCAAAGCTACATGAGCAAGTTATGAATTTGATGTTCTGGTCAGGCAGGGGACTGCGCAGTTCTTGTAGTCAAGAACATCAGAATTTTACCTATTGACGGTGGTTATGCGTGGACTTTTAAGTCCAAAAACGTGAGTAAATCGCCTTTCAGTCCATTTAAGACTGAAATATGGACATATGCTCCTTTGGGGCAATAATTATACTCACTTGATGTTTACCTTACAGCCCTGTGGAGAATGAGGCCATAGATGGATCCCCTGAGAAGGTGTTGGGAACGGCTGTGACATCTTGGATTCATCAATAAGCTAAGTTTAAAAGTCCATTATATCGTAGGAAAGTACTCATACCTCCACACTGTAGATTTTGAACCTACCTGATACTCTACTGTCACCCACCACTCCTGTTTGTCTCTGTTACCCCTGTTATACTGTCACAGTCTTACAGCACCTTGCTGGTGCTTTTTAAAACACTCCATCCTTATTCACGTACCAGCCTTTATTATTATTATTATTTTGTTTAGGTTCAAGTCTAGTGTAGTCTCTACAGTAGTTTCCTACAGGGCCAGTAGTTACGACCCTGGTCAGGGGTCGTAACTAGTGGCCCTGCCTCTCTAAACGTAACTTCTGTTGACCGTAGCTCTTACCTTCTGGGTCGTATGGTCGTGCCTAGTCTTAAAACAGCGGGTTGAGTCACTCTACGCTGCTTGCTTACCCGGGTCATTCATGCTTGGTCACTCTGAGGCTGAAGCAAGGTGTCTCGACGTCGCTGCAGCCTATTTTGTTCATTAAATTCCGTCTGTGTTGCTGTCCCAGTCTGCCCTCAAGCCTTGTTCTCCGAGAATCTTCTACATCGTGATAATATCTCTCTCACTGTCTCGTCTCACTGTCTCGTCTCTCACTGTCTCGTCTCACTGTCTCGTCTCTCACTGTCTCGTCTCACTGTCTCGTCTCTCACTGTCTCGTCTCACTGTCTCGTCTCTCACTGTCTCGTCTCACTGTCTCGTCTCTCACTGTCTCGTCTCACTGTCTCGTATCTCACTGTCTCGTCTCACGTTCGTCTCACTGTCTCGTCTCACTGTCTCGTCTCTCACTGTCTCGTCTCACTGTCTCGTCTCTCACTGTCTCGTATCTCACTGTCTCGTATCTCACTGTCTCGTCTCTCACTGTCTCGTCTCTCACTGTCTCGTCTCTCACTATCTCGTCTCTTACTGTCTCGTCTCTCACTGTCTCGTCTCTCACTCTCGTCTCTCACTGTCTCGTCTCTCACTGTCTCGTCTCTCACTGTCTCGTCTCTCACTGTCTCGTCTCTCACTGTCTCGTCTCTCACTGTCTCGTCTCTCACTGTCTCGTCTCTCACTGTCTCGTCTCTCACTGTCTCGTCTCACTGTCTCGTCTCTCACTCTCGTCTCTCACTGTCTCGTCTCTCACTGTCTCGTCTCTCACTCTCGTCTCTCACTGTCTCGTCTCTCACTGTCTCGTCTCTCACTGTCTCGTCTCTCACTGTCTCGTCTCTCACTCTCGTCTCTCACTGTCTCGTCTCTCACTGTCTCGTTTCTCACTGTCTCGTCTCTCACTGTCTCGTCTCTCACTGTCTCGTCTCTCACTGTCTCGTCTCTCACTGTCTCGTCTCTCACTGTCTCGTCTCTCACAGCGTCAGGTACACTTCTTGTAGTATTCTCGGCTCTGGAATCTGGATTTTTGTGACCCTCCCTCCTGCCTGCCTTCACTCACCACCTGCTTTATCAAACGTCTGCTTCCTGCTGCTGCTCCTGTTGTTGTTACTGTTGTTGCTGCTGCTGTTGCTGCTGTTCCTGCTGCTGCTCCTGCTGTTGTTATTGTTGTTGCTGCTACTGCTTCTGTTTCTGCTGTTGCTGCTGTTGTTACTACTGTTGTTGCTGCTGCTGTTACTACTGTTGTTGCTGCTTCTGCTGTTACTACTGTTGTTGCTGGTACTGCTGCTGCTGTTGTTGTTGCTGTTACTGCTGCTGCTGTTGTTGTTACTGCTACTCCTGTTGTTTCTGCTTCTGTTACTGCTGTTGCTACTGTTATTGTTGCTGCTGCTGTTACTACTGTTGTTGCTGCTACTGCTGTTGTTACTACTACTGATGCTGTTACTGCTGCTGCTGTTACTACTGTTGTTGCTGCTACTGCTGTTGTTACTACTACTGATGTTGTTGCTGCTACTGCTGTTGTTACTACTACTGATGCTGTTACTGCTGCTGCTGTTGTTACTACTACTGATGCTGTTACTGCTACTGCTGTTGTTACTACTACTGATGTTGTTGCTGCTACTGCTGTTGTTACTACTACTGATGCTGTTACTGCTGCTGCTGTTGTTACTACTACTGATGCTGTTACTGCTACTGCTGTTGTTACTACTACTGATGTTGTTGCTGCTACTGCTGTTGTTACTACTACTGATGCTGTTACTGCTGCTGCTGTTGTTACTACTACTGATGCTGTTACTGCTGCTGCTGTTACTACTGTTGTTGCTACTCCTGCTATTGTTGCTGCTTCCCCCGCCAACTCTCCCCCGCTCCCCTCCCCACACTAATCCCCCACCAGACACACGTCATTAACTATGAATCTGGGGAATTAATTTGACTGAGGCTTCGACAAAAGTCACTTTTAAAATTTCACTGGAGAGAGATTTTAATTTTTTTTTTCAAGTAATTTTGATTCCACTTAAAAGTTGTGAAAGATCTTGCTGTAGTATAGCGCTCGTCTCATAACCGAAAGGGTCCAGGTTCGATCACCGCACTGGCATGTCTGGTCACGCCTGCTGTCATATGTGGTCCTTGACTGACGAGCGAAACATCGACAAATGTACTAATAAAACGACGCTTGTAACAACCGCATATTTATTACACAACGTTTACCCCAACTGTGACGTGTTGAAGTGACCAGTGAAGTGACCATTGTTGAAGTGACCAGTGAAGTGACCAGTGTTGAAGTGACCAGTGAAGTGACCATTGTTGAAGTGACCAGTGAAGTGACCATTGTTGAAGTGACCAGTGAAGTGACCATTGTTGAAGTGACCAGTGAAGTGACCATTGTTGAAGTGACCAGTGAAGTGACCATTGTTGAAGTGACCAGTGTTGAAGTGACCAGTGTTGATGTGACCAGTGTTGATGTGACCAGTTTTGATGTGACCAGTGTTGAGGTGACCACTGTTGAGGTGACCACTGTTGAGTGACCACTGTTGATGTGACTAGTGCACAAACAATCTACATTTCCTGCAGGTTCTTTCTATCTCTATTTATTCTCTTATTCCATTAGTACACTTCAATCATCCCTCCTCTAACTCTACGACTTTCCAAGGTCTAAGTTTATTTTCGTTGAAAAGGTTTCTAATAGGCCGAATCAACTTCTACATCCTTCTCTGTATATTCTCTAATACATATATGTCCACAAAGGGAAGGGAGCCAGAATATATGCGAGAGGGAGGGGGGACGGGAGTAGCGTAACGAGAGGAGGGAATAGTATTAAAGTGGTAGTAGTGGCGGAAGTAGTAGTAGTAGTGAAGGTAGTCTAAGAACAAGAGAAAATAGTACTCACCTGGCCAGGTGAGTACCTGTTCATCTAGCAGTAAAGCTTTACTTGTATGTTAGATGAGTGTTATGGGTGACATTCTAGGTGATAGCTTCAGTAATAACGTGACTCGCTTCAGTAGTCGACTGAAGAAGTCTGCTGTACACACACGAAACATTGTCAAAGTCAAGTTTCCCACGTCATAGTACCGAACATGGCAGTGTTGACGGTGATACCAGGGTGACCTGCAACACCAGGGTGACCTGCAACACCAGGGTGACCTGTAACACCAGGGTGACCTGCAACACCAGGGTGACCTGCAACACCAGGGTGACCTGCAACACAAGACCATGGTGACCTGAAACACCATGGTGACCTGCAACACCAGGGTGACTTGCAACACAAGACCAGGGTCAGTGATGGGTGTCATCCAAGGTGTGTGGCCAAGGGTTTGTTGGTAGGGTGGCCCAGGGTGTGTTGGTAGGGTGGCCCAGGTGTGTGTTGGGTGGGTCACCCAGGGTGTGTTGGGTGGGTCACCCAGGGTGTGTTGGGTGGGTCGCCCAGGGTGTGTTGGGAGGGTGGCCCAGGGTGTGTGTTGGGTGGGTCACCCAGGGTGTGTTGGGTGGGTCACCCAGGGTGTGTTGGGTGGGTCACCCAGGGTGTGTTGGGAGGGTGGCCCAGGGTGTGTGTTGGGTGGGTCACCCAGGGTGGGTCACCCAGGGTGGGCCTTGACAAGTTAAGTGTAAGTTAAGGTGGTTGTTAGTTAAGGATCTCAGCGAGTGTTGGGTCTGCCTGTCTATCATCTTTATTATCATCCTCCTCCAACTCCATTGCTTCTCGACCGTGAAATTGTAAAGTCAATGGTATGTGTGTGTGATCTCACCTAATTGTTGTTGCAGGGGTCGAACCACAGCTCCTGGCCCCTCCTCTTCGCTACTAGGTCCACTCTCTCCCTACTACACAAGCTTTATCGTATCTCTTCTTAAACCTGTGTATGGATCCTGCCTCCACTACGTCACTCCCCAGATTGTTCCACTTCCTGACAACTTTATAGCTGAAGAAGTACTTCCTAACATCCCTCTTACTCATCTGAGTCTTCACCTTCCAGTTGTGACCCCTTGTTGCTGTGTCCCATCTCTGAAATATCCTGTCTCTGTCCACCTTGTCGATTCCTCTCAGTATTTTATATGTCTTTATCATGTCCTCCTATCCTTTCTGTCCTGCCATGGCGCTCAGAGTTGAGTTCTCTGAAACTCTTCAGGTAATCAAGGTATCAGTCGTAGTTGATTCATACCTCTCCTTAGGCTCCCTTAGCTCAGACTAGTATTATTGCAAACCTTTGCAGTTTCTCAAATTTCTTGACGTTCTTGACCAGGTGTGGGTTCCATACTGGTGCTGCATACTCTAATACGGGTGTGACGTACACGGTGTACAGTCCTCAACGATTTCTTACTCAGGTGTCGAAACACTGTTCTTAGGTTTGCCAGGCACCCATATGCTGCAACAGTTATTTGGTTGATGTGCGCCTCAGGAGATGTACTCGGTATTATACTCACACCAAGATCCTTTTCCTTGAGTATGGTTTACAGTATTTGGCCCCCTAGCCTGTACTCCGTCCGCGGTCTTTTTTGACATTCCTCATTCTTCATGACTTTGCACTTGGTGGGGTTAAACTCCAGGAGACAATTGTAGGATCAGGCCTGCAGCCTGTCCAGATCCCTTTGTAGTCCTACTTGATCCTCATCCACTTGAGTTTTCCGCATTAGCTTCACATCGTCTGCAAATAGGGACATTTCTCAGTCTATCCCTTCCGTCATGTCATTCACATGTACCAGGAACAGAACCGGTCCCAGGACTGACCTTTGTGGAACCCCGCTCGTCACAGGCGCCCACTCTGACATCTCGTAACGTACCATCACTCTTTGTTTCCTTCCTGCAGTGCCTGTCCTGTTATACCTGCCTCCTCCTATCTTTTGCACTAATCTATTGTGTGGAAATATGTTGAAAGTCTTCTTACAGTCCAAGAACATTCAGTCTACCGACCCCTCTCTCTCCTGCCTTACTTCCGTCACCTTGTTGTAAAACTCCAGTAGGTTTGTGACACGAGATTTCTGCTCCCTGAAACCGTATGTGTGTACTCACCTATTTGTGGTTGCAGGGGTCGAGACTCAGCTCCTGGCCCCGCCTCTTCACTGATCGCTACTAGGTCCTCTCTCTGCCTGCTCCATAAGCTTTATCATACCTCGTCTTAAAGCTATATATGGTTCCTGCCTCCACTACGTCACTTTCTAGGCTATTCCACTTCCTGACAACTCTATGACTGAAGAAATACTTCCTAACATCCCTTTGACTCACAGGAGTCTTCAACTTCCAACTGTGACCCCTTGTTTCTGTGTCCCCTCTCTGGAACATCCTGTCTCTGTCCACCTTATCTATTCCTCGCAATATTTTGTATGTCGTTATCATGTCTTCCCTAACCTTCCTGTTATCCAGTGTCGTCAGGTCTATTTCCCTTAGCTCTGAAACTAGCCTTGTTGCAAACCTTTGCACTTTCTCTAATTTCTTGAAGTTCTTGACTAGGTGTAGGTTCCAAACTGGTGCTGCATACTCCAGTATGGGCCTGACGTACACGGTGTACAGTGTCTTGAACAATTCCTTACTGAGGTATCGGAACGCTATTCTCAGGTTTGCCAGGCGCCCATATGCTGCAGCAGTTATCTGGTTGGTATGTGCTTCCGGAGACGTGCTCGGTGTTATACTCACCCCAAGATCTTTCTCCTTGAGTGAGGTTTGCAGTCTTTGGCTGTCTAGCCTATACTCTGTCTGTTGTCTTCTTTGCCCTTCCCCGATCTTCATGACTTTGCATATGGCGGGGTTAAATTCGAGTAGCCAGTTGCTGGACCAGGTGTTCAGCCTGTCCAGGTCTCTTTGTAGTCCTGCCTGATCCTCATCTGATTTAATTCTCATTAACTTCACATCATCTGCGAACAGGAACACTTCTGAGTCTATATCTTCCGTGTGTGTGTGTGTGTGTGTGGGGGGGGTACTCACCTAATTGTACTCACCTAATTGTGGTTGCAGGGGTCGAGACTCAGCTCCTAGCCCCCGCCTCTTCGCTGTCCGCTACTGGGTCTCTGCTCTCCCTGCTCCATGAGCTTTATCATACCTCATCTTAAAACTATGTATGGTTCCTGCCTCCACTATATCTTTCTCTAGACTATTCCACTTCCTGACTACTCTGTGGCTGAAGAAATGCTTCCTAACATCCCTTTGACTCATCTGAGTCTTCAGCTTCCAGTTGTGTCCCCTTGTTTCTGTGTTCCCTGTGTGTGTGTGTGTGTGTGGGTGTGTGTGTGTGTGTGTGTGTGTGTGTGTGTGTGTGTGTGTGTGGGTGTGTGTGTGGTGTTGGGGTGGTGTGTGTATGGGTGTGTGTGTGGTGTGGGTGTGTGTGGTGTGTGTGTGGGTGTGTGGTGTGTGTGGGTGTGTGGTGTGTGTGTGTTGGGTGTGTGGTGTGGGTGTGTGTGTGTGTGTGTGTTGGGTGTGTGGTGTGTGGGTGTGTGTGGGGTGTGTGTGTGTTTGGGTGTGGTGTGTTTGGGTGTGGGTGTGTGTGGGTGTGTGGGTGTGTGGGTGGGTGTGTGGGTGTGGGTGGGTGTGTGGGTGTGGGTGTGTGTGTGGGTGGGTGTGGGGGTGTGGGTGGGTGTGTGTGTGGGTGTGTGGGTGTGTGTGTGGATGGGGTGATGGTTAGTGTGGGTGGTGGTGTGTTGGATATCAAGTGGAGATGTTGGGGGGTTTTGGTGATGCAGTGTTGGTGGTAGTGTTGGTGATGGGCGTAATTAGGAACACTGCGTAAACTCACATTTCAGAGGCATGCTTGCACCCCACTCCCCTTCCCTCCCCCTCCCTCCCCTCCCCCTCCCCCTCCCCTACACAAGCATCAGCACTGTGTGAGTGGCAGTCCACAGAAGACGCCAGTCTCTCTGTTAACTGGAGCATCGTGTGAAAGGTACAACTCAGACTGGTAAGACTGTGAGGGACTGTCTGAACCACCGCTGTTAACTGTACTTAACTGTTACCATCCCAGACTGGAAGCAAGAAGAGTGGGAATGTCGGGAGTAGAGGAATGACTGTAGTAGAGGAATGACTGTAGTAGAGGAATGACTGTAGTAGAGGAATGACTGTAGTAGAGGAATGACTGTAGTAGAGGAATGACTGTAGTAGAGGAATGACTGAAGTAGAGGAATGACTGTAGTAGAGGAATGACTGTAGTAGAGGAATGACTGTAGTAGAGGAATGACTGTAGTAGAGGAATGACTGTAGTAGAGGAATGACTGTAGTAGAGGAATGACTGTAGTGGAGTAGAGGAATGACTGTAGTAGAGTAGAGGAATGACTGAAGTAGAGGAATGACTAGTAGAGTAGAGGAATGACTGAAGTAGAGGAATGACTGTAGTAGAGTAGAGGAATGACTGAAGTAGAGGAATGACTGAAGTAGAGGAATGACTGAAGTAGAGGAATGACTGAAGTAGAGGAATGACTAGAAGAGTAGAGGAATGACTGAAGTAGAGGAATGACTAGTAGAGTAGAGGAATGACTGAAGTAGAGGAATGACTGTAGTAGAGGAATGACTATAGTAGAGAGTAGAGGAATGACTGTAGTAGAGGAATGACTGTAGTAGAGGAATAACTGTAGTAGAGGAATGACTGTAGTAGAGGAATTACTGTAGTAGAGGAATGGCTGTAGTAGAGGAATGGCTGTAGTAGAGGAATGACTGTAGTAGAGGAATGACTGTAGTAGAGAGTAGAGGAATGGCTGTAGTAGAGGAATGACTGTAGTAGAGGAATGGCTGTAGTAGAGGAATGACTGTAGTAGAGGAATGACTGTAGTAGAGGAATGACTGTAGTAGAGGAAGGACTGTAGTAGAGGAATATCTGTAGTAGAGAGTAGAGGAATGGCTGTAGTAGAGGAATGACTGTAGTAGAGGAATGACTGTAGTAGAGGAATATATGTAGTAGAGAGTAGAGGAATGGCTGTAGTAGAGGAATGACTGTAGTAGAGGAATGGCTGTAGTAGAGGAATGACTGTAGTAGAGGAATGACTGTAGTAGAGGAATGACTGTAGTAGAGGAATGACTGTAGTAGAGAGGATCACTGAGGCTACGAACATTACACAGAGGTATATCTCTGTATATACACAGAGGTGTGTATAACAGGGTATATACACAGGTGTCTATCACAGGGTATATACACAGAGGTGTGTATCACAGGGTATATACACAGAGGTGTGTATAACAGGGTATATACACAGAGGTGTGTATAACAGGGTATATACAGAGGTGTGTATAACAGGGTATATACACAGAGGTGTGTATCACAGGGTATATACACAGGTGTGTATCACAGGGTATATACACAGAGGTGTGTATCACAGGGTATATATATACACAGAGGTGTGTATCACAGGGTATATACACAGAGGTGTGTATCACAGGGTATATACACAGAGGTGTGTATCACAGTGTATATACACAGAGATGTGTATCACAGGGTATATACACAGAGATGTGTATCACAGGGTATATACACAGAGGTGTGTATCACAGGGTATATACACAGAGGTGTGTATCACAGGGTATATACACAGAGGTGTGTATCACAGGGTATATACACAGAGGTGTGTATCACAGGGTATATACACAGAGGTGTGTATCACAGGGTATATACACAGAGGTGTGTATCACAGGGTATATACACAGAGGTGTGTATCACAGGGTATATACACAAAGGTGTGTATCACAGGGTATATACACAGAGATGTGTATCACAGGGTATATACACAGAGATGTGTATCACAGGGTATATACACAGAGGTGTGTATCACAGGGTATATACACAGAGGTGTGTATCACAGGGTATATACACAGAGATGTGTATCACAGGGTATATACACAGAGGTGTGTATCAGAGGGTATATACACAGGTGTGTATCACAGGGTATATACACAGAGGTGTGTATCACAGGGTATATACAGAGGTGTGTATCACAGGGTATATACACAGAGGTGTGTATCACAGGGTATATACACAGAGGTGTGTATCACAGGGTATATACACAGAGGTGTGTATCACAGGGTATATACACAGAGGTGTGTATCACAGGGTATATACACAGAGGTGTGTATCACAGGGTATATACACAGAGATGTGTATCACTGGGTATATACACAGATGTGTATTACAGGGTATATACACAGAGATGTGTATCACAGGGTATATACACAGAGGTGTGTATCACAGGGTATATACACAGAGATGTGTATCACAGGGTATATACACAGAGGTGTGTATCACAGGGTATATACACAGAGGTGTGTATCACAGGGTATATACACAGAGGTGTGTATCACAGGGTATATACACAGAGGTGTGTATCACAGGGTATATACACAGAGATGTGTATCACAAGGTATATACACAGATGTATATCACAGGGTATATACACAGAGGTGTGTATCACAGGGTATATACAGAGAGATGTGTATCACAGGGTATATACACAGAGATGTGTATCACAGGGTATATACACAGAGATGTGTATCACAGGGTATATACACAGAGGTGTGTATCACAGGGTATATACACAGAGATGTGTATCACAGGGTATATACACAGAGGTGTGTATCACATGGTATATACACAGAGGTGTGTATCACTGGGTATATACACAGAGGTGTGTATCACTGGGTATATACACAGAGGTGTGTATCACAGGTTATATACACAGAGGTGTGTATCACAGGGTATATACAGAGGTGTGTATCACAGGGTATATACACAGAGGTGTGTATCACAGGGTATATACACAGAGGTGTGTATCACAGGGTATATACACAGAGGTGTGTATCACAGGGTATATACACAGAGGTGTGTATCACAGGGTATATACACAGAGGTGTGTATCACAGGGTATATACACAGAGGTGTGTATCACAGGGTATATACACAGAGGAATCCATGTGAAGGGACAGATTCCTTACACAGATCTAATAATAGCTGCGATTATAAGGCTCTTAGATGAAGAGCAGCTAAGAGGTGGGTCCAGGAGCTGAGACTCGCCCTCCACAGCAACATCTAACACAGTTTACTCAGGGTAACTTCAACAAATTTACCACATCAACCTCCTTACAGTTTTCCTTTCAACTCATCAAATTACATTTGGTTGCCGTGGCGTCTTCCTGAGCCACCACGTTTCTCCCTCCCTTCCTGCAATCTTAAAAATGAATTTTTGTCACTGTTTCGTTTATTGCGGTTTTGATCCCCGGCACGGGTGAAACGTTGGGCACGTTTCTTTACACCTGCTGTCACTGTTCACCTAGCAGTAAGTAGGTACCTGGGTGTTAGTTACCTTACACCTGCTGTCACTGTTCACCTAGCAGTAAGTAGGTACCTGGGTGTTAGTTACCTTACACCTGCTGTCACTGTTCACCTAGCAGTAAGTAGGTACCTGGGTGTTAGTTACCTTACACCTGCTGCCTCTGTTCATCTAGCAGTAAGTAGGTACCTGGGTGTTAGTTACCTTACACCTGCTGCCTCTGTTCATCTAGCAGTAAGTAGGTACCTGGGTGTTAGTTACCTTACACCTGCTGTCACTGTTCACCTAGCAGTAAGTAGGTACCTGGGTGTTAGTTACCTTACACCTGCTGTCACTGTTCACCTAGCAGTAAGTAGGTACCTGGGTGTTAGTTACCTTACACCTGCTGTCACTGTTCACCTAGTAGTAAGTAGGTACCTGGGTGTCAGTCACCTTACATCTGCTGCCTCTGTTCACCTAGCATTAAGTAGGTACCTGGATGTTAGTGGACTGTTATGAGTGGCATCTTGGGGGGGGGTATATCTTCAAGGTCAGAAGTCAATTTAACATGTGTACTCACCTAATTGTGGTTGCAGGGATCGAGCCATAGCTCTTGGTCCAGCCTCTTCACTGGTCACTACTAGGTCCACACTCTCCCTGCTCCATGAGCTTTATCGTACCTCTTCTTAAAGCTATGTATGGCATCTGCCTCCACTACCTCACGTTCCAGACTATTCCACTTCCTGACAACTCTGTGATTCATCTGAGTCTTCAACCTCCAATCGTGACCCCTTGTTGCTATGTCTCATCTCTGGAACATCCTGTCTCTGTCCACCTTGTCAATTCCTCGCAGTATTTTATATATCGTTATCATGTCCTCCCTGTCCCTCCTGTCCTCCAATGTCGTCAGGTCTAGTTCCCTTAACCTCTCCTCGTAGGACATGCTCCTTACTTCCGGGACTAGTCTCGTTTCAAACCTTTGCACTTTCTCTAGTTTCCTGACGTGCTTGGCCAGGTGTGGGTTCCAAACTGGAGCTACATACCCAAATATGGGCCTGTCGTATACGGTGTACAGGGTCCGGATACCGGAATGCTATTCTTAGGTTCGCCAGTCGCCAATATGCTGCAGCATATATTTGGTTGATGTGCGCCTCAGATGTGTTCGGTATTATACATACTTCGAGATCCTTTTCCTTAAGTGAGGTTTATAGTCTTTGGCCCCTGTTTACGGTTTTCTTTGCCCTTCCCCGATATTCATGACTTTGCACTTGGTGGGTTCAACTGCAGGAGCCAGTTGCTGGACCAGGCTTGCAGCCTGTCTAGATCCCTCTGTAGTCCTCCCTTGTCCTCCTCTGACTGAATTCTCCTCATTAACTTCACATCGTCTGCAAACAGGGTCTATTCCTTCCGTCATTCACATATACCAGAAATAGCATTGGTCCTAGGACTGACCCCTGTGGAACCCCGCTCGTCACAGGCGCCCACTCTGACACCTCATCACGTACCATGACTCGCTGATGTCTTCCCGTCAGATATTCTCTGATCCACTGCAGCGCCTTCCCTGTTATACCTGCTTGGTGGTCCAGCTTTTGCTCTAATCTCTGCTGTGGAACTGTCAAAAGCCTTTTTGCAGTCCAAGAAAACGCAATCTACCCACCCCTCTCTCTCATGTTTTACTGCTGCTACCTTATCATAGAACTCTTGTAGGTTCGTGACACAGGATTTCCCGTCTCTGAATTCGTGCTGGTTGTCGTTTATAAGCTCATTCCTTTCTAGGTGGCCCACCACTCTTCTCCTGATAATCTTCTTCGTGACTATACATACATGTCATAAACACTGGTCTGTAGTTTAATGCTGTGTGTCTGTCTCCTTTTTGTAAAAATTGGGACTACAATTGCTGTCTTCCATACCTCGGGTTGTCGCCCTGTTTCGATAGTGGTACATAGAGCGCCAGCACTTGATAGGGTATCTGTCCCTGACGAGGGACTGATCCCCTATCATCAACCCCTGTGACTGAGCTCACTGACCCTAGGCTCCTCTTAGAGCTCTTGACTATTCAGCACACCTGTCAGAACTAAAAATTAGTGTGAGCTTCCCTAGTTAAGGTCAAGACAGCAAGTTCTCTCTCTCAAGACTTACTCAAGCAAGTAGTTAGTCACTAGACCTTCACTCACAGCTAGTTCACTGGACTCTAGTTAACATTTCCTATTAGTGGTGTAAAGCCATTTATAGCAACCAGGAACCTTTTCTTTCTACAATGTTTCACACACTAGTGGAACTTCATTGCTACAAAGTTTCACATACTGGGGACTTTATCCAAGGGTTCACTCATTGCTATCAAAGTGTTTATCAGCTGATAGCCAGGCTGACAGCCAGATTGACAGCCAGGCATCCTCATCAGTGACCAACACTCCGTGTCATGGGAAAAGAAAATCCCTGCCAAAGAGGTTACCTCATGAACGGTGTTTCACATTAGTGAGTCTGGGGAAGGAAAGGGCCACAAATTGCCTGGCTGCGTCCCGTCGCCTCACACCTCACTAATCTTAATATCATATGCAAATGAACCTGCCCACTTCATCCCCTCGTTTCTCTCAGTGTGGAATAATTTTGACACCTTCCTGTCGTCTAGCAAGGACAGCCACACCTTCCTGTCGTCTAGCAAGGACAGCCACACCTTCCTGTCGTCTAGCAAGGACAGCCACACCTTCCTGTCGTCTAGCAAGGACAGCCACACCTTCCTGTCGTCTAGCAAGGACAGCCACACCTTCCTGTCGTCTAGCAAGGACAGCCACACCTTCCTGTCGTCTAGCAAGGACAGCCATACCTTCCTGTCGTCTAGCAAGGACAGCCACACCTTCCTGTCGTCTAGCAAGGACAGCCACACCTTCCTGTCGTCTAGCAAGGACAGCCACACCTTCTCCTTTTTTCTCCTATGAGTTTTCATTTCTTTCTTTTCTTTTGCCTTGTATTTGTCCTTCATTTTATTCGCCTTTCCTCCCTCTGTGTTCTCGTCCCACCCTTGCGGGCCCTAGCCTCATTGCAGTGCTCCTCTTGTATATGACTGTCTCCACTACTACTATTACCTACTACACTTCCACTCTTCTCCATTATTCCACTCTCTTGTATCCTCCTGTCGCCTGCCTATAAAACCCCTTCCTCCGTCTCTGTGTGTTAGTGTGACACACCTTCTGTCTCAACGTGCACAATTGCCTACACCTTCCTGTCGTCCAAAGCAACAATGTCGTCACAAGACCCACACCTTCCTGTCGTCAACAAGTAAGCACCTTCCCTGTCGTCCACAAGGCACCACACCTTCTGTCGTCAACAAGTGAAGCACACCTTCTGTCGTACAAGACATCACCTTCCTGTCGTCCAAAGCAACTACACCTTCCGTCGTCACAAGTACACCTACCTTCCTGTCGTCCAACAATGACAGCCACACCTTCCTGTCGTCCAACAAGGACAGCCACACCTTCCTGTCGTCCAACAAGGACAGCCACACCTTCCTGTCGTGTAGCAAGTACAGCCACACCTTCCTGTCGTCCAACAAGTACAGCCACACCTTCCTGTCGTCAACAAGACAGCCACACTTCCTGTCGTCCAACAAGACAGCCACACCTTCCTGTCGTGTCACAAGTACAGCCACCTTTGTCTCCAACAAGGACAGCCACACCTTCCTGTCGTCGTCGCCAAAGACAGCCACACCTTCCTGTCGTGAATTCTAGCAAGACACCACACTTCCTGTCGTCCACAAGTACACCACACCTTCCTGTCGTCCAACAAGGACACCACACCTTCCTGTCGTCCAACAAGACACACACCTTCCTGTCGTCCAACAAGGACACACACCTTCCTGTCGTCCAACAAGGACACCACACCTTCCTGTCGTCCAACAAGGACAGCCACACCTTCCTGTCGTCCAGCAAGACAGCCACACCTTCCTGTCGTCACAAGGACAGCCACACCTTCCTGTCGTCCACAAGGACAGCCACACCTTCCTGTCGTCCAACAAGGACAGCCACACCTTCCTGTCGTCCAACAAGGACACCACACCTTCCTGTCGTCCAAAGGACACCACCCTTCCTGTCGTCCAACAAGGACAACCACACCTTCCTGTCGTCCAACAAGTGACACCACACCTTCCTGTCGTCCAACAAGGACAGCCACACCTTCCTGTCGTCCAACAAGGACAACCACACCTTCCTGTCGTCCAACAAGGACAACCACACCTTCCTGTCGTCCAACAAGGACAACCACACCTTCCTGTCGTCCAACAAGGACAACCACCTTCCTGTCGTCCAACAAGGACAACCACACCTTCCTGTCGTCAACAAGGACAGCCACACCTTCCTGTCGTCCAACAAGGAAACCACACCTTCCTGTCGTCCAACAAGGACAACCACACCTTCTGTCGTCCAACAAGGACAACCACACCTTCCTGTCGTCCAACAAGGACAACCACACCTTCCTGTCGTCCAACAAGGACAACCACACCTTCCTGTCGTCCAACAAGTACAGCCACACCTTCCTGTCGTCCATCAAGGACAACCACACCTTCCTGTCGTCCAACAAGTACAGCCACACCTTCCTGTCGTCCAACAAGGACAACCACACCTTCCTGTCGTCCAACAAGGACAACCACACCTTCCTGTCGTCCAACAAGGACAACCACACCTTCCTGTCGTCCAACAAGGACAACCACACCTTCCTGTCGTCCAACAAGGACAGCCACACCTTCCTGTCGTCCAACAAGGACAACCACACCTTCCTGTCGTCCAACAAGGACAACCACACCTTCCTGTCGTCCAACAAGGACAACCACACCTTCCTGTCGTCCAACAAGTACAGCCACACCTTCCTGTCGTCCAACAAGGACAACCACACCTTCCTGTCGTCCAACAAGGACAGCCACACCTTCCTGTCGTCCAACAAGGACAACCACACCTTCCTGTCGTCCAACAAGTACAACCACACCTTCCTGTCGTCCAACAAGGACAGCCACACCTTCTGTCGTCCAACAAGGACAACCACACCTTCCTGTCGTCCAACAAGGACAACCACCTTCCTGTCGTCCAACAAGGACAGCCACACCTTCCTGTCGTCCAACAAGGACAACCACACCTTCCTGTCGTCCAACAAGACAACCACACCTTCCTGTCTCCAACAAGGACAACCACACCTTCCTGTCGTCAAACAAGGACAGCCACACCTTCCTGTCGTCCAACAAGGACAGCCACACCTTCCTGTCGTCCAACAAGGACAACCACACCTTCCTGTCGTCAACAAGGACAACACCTTCCTGTCGTCCAACAAGGACAACCACACCTTCCTGTCGTCCAACAAGGACAACCACACCTTCCTGTCGTCAACAGGACACACACCTTCCTGTCGTCCAACAAGGACAACCACACCTTCCTCGTCAACAAGGACAACCACACCTTCCTGTCGTCCAACAAGGACACCACACCTTCCTGTCGTCCAACAAGGACAACCACACCTTCCTGTCGTCCAACAAGGACAGCCACACCTTCCTGTCGTCCAACAAGGACACACACCTTCCTGTCGTCCAACAAGGAAACCACACCTTCCTGTCGTCCAACAAGGACAACCACACTTCCTGTCGTCCAACAAGGACAGCCCACCTTCCTGTCGTCCAACAAGGACAACCACCTTCCTGTCGTCAACAAGACAACCACACCTTCCTGTGTCCAACAAGGACACACACCTTCTGTCGTCCAACAAGACACCACACCTTCCTTCGTCAACAAGGACACACACTTCCTGTCTCAACAAGGACAACACCTTCCTGTCGTCCAACAAGGACAACCACACCTTCCTGTCGTCCAACAAGGACAACCACCCTTCTGTCGTCCAACAAGTACAGCCACACCTTCCTGTCGTCCAACAAGTACAGCCACACCTTCCTTTCGTCCAACAAGGACAACCACACCTTCCTGTCGTCCAACAAGGACAGCCACACCGTCCTGTCGTCCAACAAGGAAAACCACACCTTCCTGTCGTCCAACAAGGACAGCCACACCTTCATGTCGTCCAACAAGAACAACCACACCTTCCTGTCGTCCAACAAGGACAACCACACCTTCCTGTCGTCCAACAAGGACAACCACACCTTCCTGTCGTCCAACAAGGACAGCCACACCTTCCTGTCGTCCAACAAGGACAACCACACCTTCCTGTCGTCCAACAAGGACAGCCACACCTTCCTGTCGTCCAACAAGGACAACCACACCTTCCTGTCGTCCAAATGTTTGATGTACATCATTGGTCTCCTCGTCTTTACACTCAGGCTGATTGTATAATAGATTATGATGTTGTTAATCATGCTGAGGTTAACAGATCACTCTGAGGTTAACAGATCACTCTGAGGTTAATAGTTTCCTCTAAGGTAATAGATCTCTCTGAGGTTAATAGATCCCTCTGAGTTTAATGGATCCCTCTGAGGTTATTAGATCCCTCTAAGGTTAATAGATCCCTCTGAGGTTCATAGATCCCTCTGAGGTTAATGGATACCTCTGAGGTTAATGGATACCTCTGAGGTTAATGGATACCTCTGAGGTTAATGGATACCTCTGAGGTTAATGGATACCTCTGAGGTTAATGGATCCCTCTGAGGTTAATATATTCCTCTGAGGTTAATGGATCTCTATGAGCTTAATGGATCCATCTGAGGTTAACAGATCCCACTGAGGTTAATAGATCCCTCTGAGGTTAATAGATCCCTCTGAGGTTAATGGATCCCACTGAGGTTAATAGATCCCTCTGAGGTTAATAGATCCCTCTGAGGTTAATAGATCCCTCTGAGGTTAATGGATCCCTCTGAGGTTAATAGATCCCTCTGAGGTTATTATGGATGCACTCTCCAGAGTGTAATGAACGTCTAGCCGGGTTAACTTCTCCCAGACGTGGTGAAGAAGTTTCTCCCAGCGTGGTGAAGTTAACTGGTGTAACGTTTCTCCCAGCACTGTGGTAATGAACGTTTCTCTCAGCACTGTGGTAATGAACGTTTCTCCCAGCACTGTGGTGAAGAACGTTTCTCCCAGCACTGTGGTGAACGTTTCACCCAGCACTGGTGATGAACGTTTCTCCCAGCACTGTGGTAATGAACGTTTCTCTCAGCACTGTGGTAATGAACGTTTCTCCCAGCACTGTGGTGATGAACGTTTCTCCCAGCACTGGTGATGAACGTTTCTCCTAGCACTGTGGTGATGAACGTTTCTCTCAACACTGTGGTAATGAACGTTTCTCCCAGCACTGTGGTGATGAACGTTTCTCCCAGCACTGTGGTGATGAACGTTTCTCCCAGCACTGTGGTGATGAACGTTTCTCCCAGCACTGTGGTGATGAACGTTTCTCCCAGCACTGTGGTGATGAACGTTTCTCCCAGCACTGTGGTGATGAACGTTTCTCCCAGCACTGTGGTGATGAACGTTTCTCTCAGCACTGTGGTAATGAACGTTTCTCCCAGCACTGTGGTGATGAACGTTTCTCCCAGCACTGTGGTGATGAACGTTTCTCCCAGCACTGTGGTGATGAACGTTTCTCCCAGCACTGTGGTGATGAACGTTTCTCCCAGCACTGTGGTGATGAACGTTTCTCCCAGCACTGTGGTGATGAACGTTTCTCCCAGCACTGTGGTGATGAACGTTTCTCTCAGCACTGTGGTAATGAACGTTTCTCTCAGCACTGTGGTGATGAACGTTTCTCTCAGCACTGTTGTGATAAACGTTTCTCCCAGCACTGTGGTAATGAACGTTTCTCCCAGCACTGTGATGAACGTTTCTCCCAGCACTGTGGTGATGAACGTTTCTCCCAGCACTGTGGTGATGAACGTTTCTCCCAGCACTGGTGATGAACGTTTCTCCCAGCACTGTGGTGATGAACGTTTCTCCAGCACTGTGTATGAACGTTTCTCCCAGCACTGTGGTGATGAACGTTTCTCCAGCACTGTGTGATGAACGTTTCTCCCAGCACTGTGTGATGAACGTTTCTCCAGCACTGTGGTGATGAACGTTTCTCTCAGCACTGTGTAGAACGTTTCTCAGACTGTGTGATGACGTTTTCTGACTGCTCGTTACACGTGGTCTGACCTCCCGACACTGTGGTGATGACGACTCTGCCTTGTTAACGTGGTCTGACCTGCCTGTTATCACGTGGTCTGACCTGCCTGTTACACGTGGTCTGACCTGCCTGTTACACGTGGTCTGACCTGCCTGTTACACGTGGTCTGACCTGCCTGTTACACGTGGTCTGACCTGCCTGTTACACGTGGTCTGACCTGCCTGTTACACGTGGTCTGACCTGCCTGTTACACGTGGTCTGACCTGCCTGTTACACGTGGTCTGACCTGCCTGTTACACGTGGTTCGTTAAGGCTGGGCAGATGAGAAAGTCAACTCTTAGTGCGTATATACTGAGAGGTACACGTGTGTGTGTACTCACCTAGTTGTACTCACCTAGGTGTGGTTGCAGGGGTCGATTCATAGCTCCTGGCCGCGCCTCTTCACTGGCCGCTACTGGGTCACTCTCCCTGCTCCATGAGCTTTATCATACCTCTCCTTAAAGCTATGTATGGATCATGCCTACACTACATCACTTCCCAGACTATCCACTTCCTGACAACTCTGTGACTGAAGAAATACTTCCTAACATCCCTGTGATTCATCTGAGTCTTCAACTTCCAACTGTGACCCCTTGTTGCTGTGTCCCATCTCTGGAACATTCTGTCTCTGTTCACCTTGTCGATTCCTCTCAGTATTTTATATGTCGTTATCATATTCCCTCTATCCCTCCTGTCCTCCAGTGTCGTCAGGTCGACTTCCCAAAACCTCACCTCGTAGGACATACCCCTTAGCTAGTCTTGTTGCAATTTTCTGCAATTTTTCTAGTTTCCTTACATGTGTAGGAATGTGTGTGTGTGTTAGTTACCATTTTGTCCTAGGCACATGTCAATTAGACACTAGGCCTGTTGTATGTGTGTGTGTGTGTGTGTATGTGTATGTAAGGAAACACTTCGAAATGTTTCTGCCCCACCGGGAATTGAACCCGGGCCCTCCGTGCGTGAAGCGAGAGCTTTACCCACTGTGTGTGTGTGTGTGTACTCGCCTATTTGTGGTTGCAGGGGTCGATACTCAGCTCCTGGCCCCTCCTTTTCACTAATCGCTGTGTGCGTGCGCGGTAGCAACACTGCCTTAGTGCACGGTAGCAACACTGCCTTGGTGCACGGTAGCAACACTGCCTTGGTACACGTTAGCAACACTGCCTTGATGCACGGTAGCAACACTGCCTTGGTGCACGGTAGCAACACTGCCTTGGTGCACGGTAGCAACACTGCCTTGGTGCACGGTAGCAACACTGCCTTGGTGAACGGTAGCAACACTGCCTTAGTGCACGGTAGCAACACTGCCTTGGTGCACGGTAGCAACACTGCCTTGGTGCACGGTAGCAACACTGCCTTGGTGCACGGTAGCAACACTGCCTTGGTGCACGGTAGCAACACTGCCTTGGTGCACGGTAGCAACACTGCCTTGGTGCACGGTAGCAACACTGCCTTGGTGAACGGTAGCAACACTGCCTTAGTGCACGGTAGCAACACTGCCTTGGTGAACGGTAGCAACACTGTCTTGGTGCACGGTAGCAACACTGCCTTGGTGCACGGTAGCAACACTGCCGGTGCACGGTAGCAACACTGCCTTGGTGCACGGTAGCAACACTGCCTTGGTGCACGGTAGCAACACTGCCTTGTGCACGTTAGCAACACTGCCTTGGTGCACGGTAGCAACACTCGCCGTGGTGCACGGTAGCAACACTGCCTTGGTGCACGTTAGCAACACTGTCTTGGTGCACGGTAGCAACACTGCCTTGGTGCACGGTAGCAACACTGCCTTGGTGCACGGTAGCAACACTGCCTTGGTGCACGGTAGCAACACTGCCTTGGTGCACGGTAGCAACATTGCCTCCATGCGTGCACGGTAGCAACACTGCCTTGGTGCACGGTAGCATCACTGCCTTGGTGCACGGTAGCATCACTGCCTTGGTGCACGGTAGCATCACTGCCTTGG
This sequence comes from Cherax destructor, assembly GCA_009830355.1. NCBI lineage: Eukaryota > Metazoa > Arthropoda > Malacostraca > Decapoda > Parastacidae > Cherax > Cherax destructor. The sequence goes on along the minus strand of WNWK01020257.1, from coordinate 11,706 downwards.
TGCACGGTAGCAACACTGCCTTGGTGCACGGTAGCATCACTGCCTTGGTGCACGGTAGCATCACTGCCTTGGTGCACGTAGCAACTGAGCCTTGGTGCACGGTAGCAACACTGCCTTGGTGCACGGTAGCAACACTTCCTTGGTGCACGATAGCAACACTGCCTTATGCACGGTAGCATCACTGCCTTGGTACACGGTAGCATCACTGCCTTGGTGCACGGTAGCAACACTGCCTTGGTGCACGGTAGCAACACTGCCTTGGTGCACGGTAGCAACACTGCCTTGGTGCACGGTAGCAACACTGCCTTGGTGCACGGTAGCATCACTGCCTTGGTGCACGGTAGCATCACTGCCTTGGTGCACGGTAGCATCACTGCCTTGGTGCACGGTAGCAACACTGCCTTGGTGCTCGGTAGCAACACTGTTTTGGTGCACGGTAGCAACACTGCCTTGGTGCACGGTAGCAACACTGCCTTGATGCACGATAGCAACACTGCCTTGGTGCTCGGTAGCAACACTGTTTTGGTGCACGGTAGCAACACTGTTTTGGTGCACGGTAGCAACACTGCCTTGGTGCACGGTAGCAACACTGCCTTGGCACGGTAGCAACACTGCCTTGTGCACGATAGCAACACTGCCTTTGTGCACGGTAGCAACACTGCCTGGATGCACGTAGCAACACTGCCTTGGTGCACGGTAGCAACACTGCCTTGGTGCACGGTAGCAACACTGCCTTGGTGCACGGTAGCATCACTGCCTTGGTGCACGGTAGCAACACTGCCTTGGTGCACGGTAGCATCACTGCCTTGGTGCACGGTAGCATCACTGCCTTGGTGCACGGTAGCATCACTGCCTTGGTGCACGGTAGCAACACTGCCTTGGTGCACGGTAGCATCACTGCCTTGGTGCACGGTAGCATCACTGCCTTGGTGCACGGTAGCAACACTGCCTTGGTGCACGGTAGCAACACTGCCTTGGTGCACGGTAGCAACACTGCCTTGAGTGCACGGTAGCAACACTGCCTTGGTGCACGATAGCAACACCGCCTTGGTGCACGGTAGCATCACTGCCTTTGTGCACGGTAGCATCACTGCCTTGGTGCACGGTAGCAACACTGCCTTGGTGCACGGTAGCAACACTGCCTTGGTGCACGGTAGCATCACTGCCTTGGTGCACGGTAGCATCACTGCCTTTGTGCACGGTAGCATCACTGCCTTGGTGCACGGTAGCAACACTGCCTTGGTGCTCGGTAGCAACACTGTTTTGGTGCACGGTAGCAACACTGCCTTGGTGCACGGTAGCAACACTGCCTTGATGCACGATAGCAACACTGCCTTGGTGCTCGGTAGCAACACTGTTTTGGTGCACGGTAGCAACACTGCTTTGACGGTAGCAATGCTTGGTACGTAACACTGCCTTGGTGCACGGTAGCAACACTGCCTTGGTGCACGGTAGCAACACTTCCTTGGTGCACGATAGCAACACTGCCTTTGTGCACGGTAGCAACACTGCCTTGATGCACGATAGCAACACTGCCTTGGTGCTCGGTAGCAACACTGTTTTGGTGCACGGTAGCAACACTGCCTTGGTGCACGGTAGCAACACTGCCTTGGTGCACGGTAGCAACACTGCCTTGGTGCACGGTAGCAACACTGCCTTGGTGCACGGTAGCAACACTGCCTTGGTGCACGGTAGCACACTGCCTTGGTGCACGGTAGCAACACTGGGCCTTGGTTGGCAGGTAGCAACACTGCCTTGGTGCACGGTAGCAACACTGCCTTGGTGCACGGTAGCAACACTGCCTTGGTGCACGGTAGCAACACTGCCTTGGTGCACGGTAGCAACACTGCCTTTGTGCACGGTAGCAACACTGCCTTGGTGCACGTAGCAACACTGCCTTGGTGCACGGTAGCAACACTGCCTTGTGTGCACACGTGTAGCAACTGCACATGCCTTGTGCACGGTAGCAACACTGCCTTGGTGCACGGTAGCAACACTGCCTTGGTGCACGGTAGCAACACTGCCTTGGTGCACGGTAGCAACACTGCCTTGGTGCACGGTAGCAACACTGCCTTGGTGCACGGTAGCAACACTGCCTTGGTGCACGGTAGCAACACTGCCTTGGTGCACGGTAGCAACACTGCCTTGGTGCACGGTAGCAACACTGCCTTGCAGGCAACACGTTGTGCACGGTAGCAACACTGCCTTGGTGCACGGTAGCAACACTCCTGGTGCACGGTAGCAACACTGCCTTGGTGCACGGTAGCAACACTGCCTTGGTGCACGGTAGCAACACTGCCTTGGTGCACGGTACAGCACATGCCTTGGTGCACGGTAGCAACACTGCCTTGGTGCACGGTAGCAACACTGCCTTGGCACGGTAGCAACACTGCCTTGGTGCAGTAGACATGCCTTGCACGGTAGCAACACTGCCTTGGTGCACGGTAGCAACACTGCCTTGGTGCACGGTAGCAACACTGCCTTGGTGCACGGTAGCAACACTGCCTTGGTGCACGGTAGCAACACTGCCTTGGTGCACGGTAGCAACACTGCCTTGGTGCACGGTAGCAACACTGCCTTGGTGCACGGTAGCAACACTGCCTTGGTGCACGGTAGCAACACTGCCTTGGTGCACGGTAGCAACACTGCCTTGGTGCACGATAGCAACACTGCCTTGGTGCACGATAGCAACACTGCCTTGGTGCACGGTAGCAACACTGCCTTGGTGCACGGTAGCAACACTGCCTTGGTGCACTGGTAGCAACACTAACTGATGCACTAGCAATACTGCCTTGTGCACGAGTGAGCAACCGCCTGGTGCAGGTGGCAAATGTGGTGCACGGATGGAACGGGTGCCAGGTTCCAGATGCAGGATAGAACACAACTGATCAATACCTCCTGGAGTACCTGCAGTGCACTGCACCGCCAGTCCAGATGAATCACGATCAAGTACATGTTACATGGCGCAGGATACCCCGTTGTAATGAGCTGCGAAGGACCCCGTGTTTAACTAGCATGCAGTGAACCCGCTTGTTAATAGCTCAGGACCCCGTTGTTAATTAGCTGCAGGACCCCGTGTTTAACTAGCTGCAGGACCCCGTTGTTAATTAGCTGCAGGACCCCGTTGTTAACTAGCTGCAGGACCCCGTTAACTATAACTAGCTGCAGGACCCCGTTGTTAACTATCTGTTGGACCCCGTTGTTAACTAGCTGCAGGACCCCGTTGTTAACTAGCTGCAGGACCCCGTTGTTAACTAGCTGCAGGACCCTGTTAACTAGCTGCAGGACCCTGTTGTAACTAGCTGCAGGACCCCGTGTTTAACTAGCTGCAGGACCCCGTTGTTAACTAGCTGCAGGACCCCGTTGTTAACTAGCTGCAGGACCCCGTTGTTAACTAGCTGCAGGACCCCGTTGTTAACTAGCTGCAGGACCCCGTTGTTAACTAGCTGCAGGACCCCGTTGTTAACTAGCTGCAGGACCCCGTTGTTAACTAGCTGCAGGACCCCGTTGTTAACTAGCTGCAGGACCCCGTTGTTAACTAGCTGCAGGACCCTGTTACAGCTGCGGACCGTTAACTAGCTGCAGGACCCCGTTGGTAACTAGCTGCAGGACCCCGTTGTTAACTAGCTGCAGGACCCCGTTGTTAACTAGCTGCAGGACCCCGTTGTTAACTAGCTGCAGGACCCGTTTTTAACGGTGATGATTGTGGGAGATAAAAGACTGAGAGCGATAGATAGATATAGATAGACATAAATATTAATGTATAGAGATAGATGAATATATATACATATAAAGAGGATTTAAGGAGTATAAAAGAGATATTATGAGAGGTCAAGGTTGACCTCTGACCTTGTTTACACAAGCTGGTGCACGACTAGGAGAAGGTCAGGTGACCAAGGAAGGCAGTGGCAGACATGGTGGTGACACTGTTAGATGTCTACAGGTAGACATAGTGGTGACACTGTTAGATGTCTACAGGTATACATAGTAGTAACACTGTTAGTTGTCTACAGGTAGACATAGTGGTGACACTGTTAGATGTCTACAGGTAGACATAGTGGTGACACTGTTAGATGTCTACAGGTAGACATAGTAGTGACACTGTTAGATGTCTACAGGTAGACAGTGGTGACACTGTTAGATGTCTACATGTAGACAGTGGTGACACTGTTAGATGTCTACAGGTAGACATAGTGGTGACACTGTTAGATGTCTACAGGTAGACATAGTAGTGACACTGTTAGATGTCAACAGGTAGACATAGTGGTGACACTGTTAGATGTCTACAGGTAGACATAGTAGTGACACTGTTAGATGTCTACAGGTAGACATAGTGGTGACACTGTTAGATGTCTACAGGTAGACAGTGGTGACACTGTTAGATGTCTACAGGTAGACAGTCGTGACACTGTTAGATGTCTACAGGTAGACATAGTAGTGACACTGTTAGATGTCTACAGGTAGACAGTGGTGACACTGTTAGATGTCTACAGGTAGACATAGTAGTGACACTGTTAGATGTCTACAGGTAGACATAGTGGTGACACTGTTAGATGTCTACAGGTAGACATAGTAGTGACACTGTTAGATGTCAACAGGTAGACATAGTGGTGACACTGTTAGATGTCTACAGGTAGACATAGTAGTGACACTGTTAGATGTGTACAGGTAGACATAGTGGTGACACTGTTAGATGTCTACAGGTAGACAGTGGTGACACTGTTAGATGTCTACAGGTAGACATAGTAGTGACACTGTTAGATGTCTACAGGTAGACAGTGGTGACAGTGGTGTCTGCAGGTAAACGGTTGTATACTGACCCTGGAGCATCACTACAGTTATATTCACAATGTTCAGTTTTCCTGCAGCTGTTGGTTACCATTTTGTCCCAGGCACACTAGGCCTATTGTGTGTGTGTGTGTGTGTGTGTATGTGTGCGTGTGTGTGTGTGTGTGTGTGTGTGTGTGTCGTGTGTGTGTATGTGTGTACTCACCTAGTTGTGGTTTCAGGGGTCGAGTCACAGTTCCTGGCCCCGCCTTTTCACTGGCCGCTACTCGGTCACTCTAACCGCTTCATGAGCTTTATCATACCTCTCCTTAAAGCTATGTATGGATCATCACTTCCCAGACTGTTCCACTTCCTGACAACTCTGTGACTGGAGATATATTTCCTAACATCCCTGTGATTCATCTGAGTCTTCAACTTCCAACTGTGACCCCTTGTTGCTGTGTCCCATCTCTGGAACATTCTGTCTCCACCTTGTCGATTCCTCTTAGTATTTTGTATGTCGTTATCATATCTCCTCTATCCCTCCTGTCTTCCAATGTCGTCAGGTCGATTTACCGTAACCTCTCTTCGTAGGACATACCCCTTAGCTCCGGGACTAGTCTTGTTGCAAACCTCTGCACTTTTTCTAGTTTCCTTACATGCTTGGCTAGGTGTGGGTTCCAAACTGGTGCTGCATACTCCAATATGGGCCTAACGTACACAGTGTACAGGGTCCTGAACGATTCTTTATTAAGATGTCGGAATGCTGTTCTTAGGTTTGCTAGGCACCCGTATGCTGCAGCAGTTATTTGGTTGATGTGCGCCTTAGGAGATGTGCCCGGTGTTATACTCACCCCAAGATCCTTTTCCTTGAGTGAGGTTTGTAGTCTCTGGCCCCCTAGACTATACTCCGTCTGTGGCCTTCTTTGCCCTTCCCCAATCTTCATGACTTTGCACTTGGTGGGGTTGAATTCCAGGAGCCAGTTGCTGGACCAGGCTTGCAGCCTGTCCAGATCACTCTGTAGTTCTGCCTGGTCCTCTTCGATTGAATTCTTCTCATCAACTTCACATCATCTGCAAACAGGGACACTTCGGATTCTAGTCCTTCTGTCATGTCGTTTACAAATACCAGAAACAGCACCGGATCTAGGACTGATCCCTGTGGCACCCCACTCGTTACAAGCGCTCACTCTGACACCTCGCCACGTGCCATGACTTTTTGTTGTCTTCCTGACAGGTATTCCCTGATCCATTGTAGTGCCTTCCCTGTTATTACTGCCTGGTCCTCCTGCTTTTGCACTAATCTCTTGTGTGGGACTGTGTCAAACGCCTTCTTACAGTCCAAGAATATGCAATCTACCCACCCCTCTCTCTCTTGTCTTACTGCTGTCACCCTGTCATAAAACTCCAGTAGGTTTGTGACACAGGATTTCCTGTCCCTGAAACCGTGTTGGCCGTCGTTGATATGCTCATTCCTTTCTAGGTGCTCCACCACTCTTCTCCTGATAATCTTCTCCATGACCTTGCATACTATACATGTCAGTGACACTGGCCTGAAGTTTAGTGCTTCGTGCCTGTCTCCTTTTTTAAAAATTGGGACTACATTTGCTGTCTTCCATACCTCAGGTAGTCGCCCTGTTTCGATAGATGTGTTGAAGATTGTTGTTAGTGGTACACATAGCTCTTCTGCTCCCTCTCTCAGGACCCATGGAGAAATGTTATCCGGCCCCATCGCCTTTGAGGTATCTAGCTCGCTTAGCAGCCTTTTCACTTCCTTCTCAGTTGTGTGTATTGTGTTCAACACCTGATGGTGTACCCCACCTCTCCGCCTTTCCGGAGGCCCTTCTATCTCCTCTGTAAACACTTCTTTGAATCTCATGTTGAGTTCCTCACACACTTCGCAGTCGTTTCTTGTGATTTCCCCTCCATCCTTCCTCAGCCTGATTACCTGGTCCTTGACTGTTTTTCTCCTGATGTGGCTGTACAACAGCTTTGGGTCAGATTTGGCTTTCGCTGCTATGTCATTCTCGTATTGTCTTTGGGCCTCCCTTCTTACCTGTGCATATTCATTTCTGGCTCTACGAGTGCTCTCCTTATTCCCCTGGGTCCTTTGCCTTCTATAGTTCTTCCATTCCCTAGCACACTTGGTTTTGGCTTCCCTGCACCTTTGGTTGAACCACGGGCTCATCCTGGCTTTTTCGCTATTCCTGTTGCCCTTGGGTACAAACCTCTCTTCAGCTTCCTTGCAAATTGTTGTTATATATTCCATCATCTCGTTTACTGACTTCCCTGCCAGCTCTCTGTCCCACTGAACTCCGTGCAGGAAATTCTTCATGCCTACGTAGTTCCCTTTCTTGTAGTTTGGCTTCATTCGCCCAGCCCTTCCTGTCTCCCCCTCCACCTGTAACTCTACTATGTATTCGAAACATAGAACCACATTATCACTGGCCTCAAGGGGTCTTTCATATTTGATGTCCTCAATATCTGCACTACTCAAGGTGAATACTAGGTCCATTCTTGCTGGTTCATCCTCTCCTCTCTCTCTGGTAGTGTCCCTTACGTGTTGGTACATGAGATTTTGCAGGACCACCTCCATCATCTTAGCCCTTTACGTTTTTTGGCCCCCGTGTGGCTCTAAGTTCTCCCAATCGATTTCCTTATGGTTGAAGTCACCCATGATCAGTAGCTTCGCCCTGCTCGCATGAGCCCTTCTGGCCACTTCAGCCAGTGTGAAAACCATCGCTCTATTCCTCTCATCATACTCTTACCTTGGCCTCCTGCTGTTCTGTGGTGGGTTATACATCACTGCAATTACCACCTTTGGACCTCCGGATTGAAGCATTCCTATTATATAATCTCTTGCTTCTCCTCTGTCTCTTCTCTCCAGCTCCTCAAAATCACATCGGTTTTTGATCAGCAGTGCCACTCCTCCACCCCCCTCTGTTCCCTCTGTCTTTCCTCAGGATCTGATATCCCGTTGGAAAGATGTGTGCGTGCGTGTGTGTACTCACCTATTTGTACTCACCTATTCGTGGTTCCAGGGGTCGATTCATAGCTCCTGGCCCCGCCTCTTCACTGATTGCTACTATGTCCTCTCTCTCCCTGCTCCATGAGCTTTATCAAACCTCGTCTTAAAACTATGTATGGTTCCTACCTCCACTACGTCACTTTCTAGGCTATTCCACTTCCTTACAACTCTATGACTGAAGAAATGCTTCCTAACATCCCTTTGACTCATAGAAGTCTTCAACTTCCAATTGTGACCCCTTGTTTCTGTGTCCCCTCTCTGGAACATCTTGTCTCTGTCCATCTTATCTATTCCTCGCAGTATTTTATATGTCGTTATCATGTCTCCCCTAACCCTCCTGTCCTCTAGTGTCGTCAGGCCGATTTCCCTTAACCTTTCTTCGTAGGACAATCCCCTTAGCTCTGGGACTAGTCTTGTTGCAAACCTTTGCACTTTCTCTAATTTCTTGACGTGCTTGACCAGGTGTGGGTTCCAAACTGGTGCTGCATACTCCAGTATGGGCCTGACGTATATGGTGTACAGAGTCTTGAATGATTCCTTAGTGAGGTATTGGAACGCTATTCTTAGGTTTGCCAGCCACCCGTATGCTCGGTGTGTGTTAGTTACCATTTTGTCCTAGGCACATGTCAATTAGACACTAGGCCTGTTGTATGTATGTATGTGTGTGTGTGTGTAAGGAAACACTTCGAAATGTTTCTGCCCCACCGGGAATTGAACCCGGCTCCTCCGTTCGTGAAGCGAGAGCTTTACCCACTGGGCCACCGTGTGTGTGTGTGTGTGTGTGTGTGTGTGTGTGTGTGTGTGTGTGTGTGTGTGTGTGTTGCTGCGGGGGTAGGAGGTGCCCCACTGACCTTGCCACCAATCATAACACAGATATTGCAGCCAATGGGAAGGTGAGGTTCATCTTCGTGACGCAGAGGGCACTGAGGCATCTCCCTTCCCCTTCCTTCTGCTCCCCCTCCCCCTCCCCCTCCCATTTCCCCCTTCCGCAAGCCCTTCACGCATGACTTTCACTTTCCTATAGTGTGGTTTGGATGAGTGGTGGGTGGGTGGGTTGTTGGGTGGGTGGGTTTGCTTTGTTGAGTGGTGGGAGGGTGGGTGGGTTTTTGAGTGGTGGGTGGGTGGGTTGTTGAAGGGTGGGTGGGTGGGTTGTTGAGTGGTGGGTGGGTGGGTTATTGAGTGGTGGGTGGGTGGGTTGTTGAAGGGTGGGTGGGTGGGTTGTTGAGGGGTGGGTGGGTGTGTTGTTGTGTTTAGTATACCGTATACTCGCAACATCTTTCAAGGTTGGAGAAACTGCACTAGTAAAGAAGGTAAGAAGCTCACTGCTGGTATAAACTGCACTAATAAAGAAGGTAAGAAGCTTCACTGCTGGTATAAACTGCACTAGTAAAGAAGGTAAGAAGCTTCACTGCTGGTATACACTGCACTAGTAAAGAAGGTAAGAAGCTTCACTGCTGGTATAAACTGCACTAATAAAGAAGGTAAGAAGCGTCACTGCTGGTATAAACTGCACTAGTAAAGAAGGTAAGAAGCTTCACTGCTGGTATAAACTGCACTAGTAAAGAAGGTAAGAAGCTTCACTGCTGGTATAAACTGCACTAATAAAGAAGGTAAGAAGCTTCACTGCTGGTATAAACTGTACTAGTAAACAAGGTAAGAAGCTTCACTGCTGGTATAAACTGCACTAGTAAAGAAGGTAAGAAGCGTCACTGCTGGTATACACTGCACTAGTAAAGAAGGTAAGAAGCTCACTGCTGGTATAAACTGCACTAATAAAGAAGGTAGAAGCTTCACTGCTGGTATAAACTGCACTAGTAAAGAAGGTAAGAAGCGTCACTGCTGGTATAAACTGCACTAATAAAGAAGGTAAGAAGCGTCACTGCTGGTATAAACTGCACTAGTAAAGAAGGTAAGAAGCGTCACTGCTGGTATAAACTGCACTAGTAAAGAAGGTAAGAAGCGTCACTGATGGTATAAACTGCACTAGTAAAGAAGGTAAGAAGCTTCACTGCTGGTATACACTGCACTAGTAAAGAAGGTAAGAAGCTTCACTGCTGGTATACACTGAACTAGTAAAGAAGGTAAGAAGCTTCACTGCTGGTATAAACTGCACTAATAAAGAAGGTAAGAAGCTTCACTGCTGGTATAAACTGCACTAATAAAGAAGGTAAGAAGCTTCACTGCTGGTATAAACTGCACTAGTAAAGAAGGTAAGAAGCGTCACTGCTGGTATAAACTGAACTAGTAAAGAAGGTAAGAAGCTTCACTGCTGGTATAAACTGCACTAATAAAGAAGGTAAGAAGCTTCACTGCTGGTATAAACTGCACTAATAAAGAAGGTAAGAAGCTTCACTGCTGGTATAAACTGCACTAGTAAAGAAGGTAAGAAGCGTCACTGCTGGTATAAACTGAACTAGTAAAGAAGGTAAGAAGCGTCACTGCTGGTATAAACTGCACTAATAAAGAAGGTAAGAAGCTTCACTGCTGGTATAAACTGCACTAATAAAGAAGGTAAGAAGCTTCACTGCTGGTATAAAGTGCACTAATAAAGAAGGTAAGAAGCTTCACTGCTGGTATAAAGTGCACTAATAAAGAAGGTAAGAAGCGTCACTGCTGGTATAAAGTGCACTAGTAAAGAAGGTAAGAAGCCTCACTGCTGGTATAAAGTGCACTAATAAAGAAGGTAAGAAGCTTCACTGCTGGTATAAAGTGCACTAATAAAGAAGGTAAGAAGCGTCACTGCTGGTATAAAGTGCACTAGTAAAGAAGGTAAGAAGCCTCACTGCTGGTATAGACTCACTCAACCAAGGTAATTACTGGAAGTTCTTTAAGTTCCTTGAAATATTGTGTGTAACGACGGAGAGGAAAGATGCGGCATAATATATTACTGGGAACTTCTGGAGGGACTGGTCTCAAACTAACTTAAATCCCCCAGCCTCAGGCTGTAGGGACTGATTACCTCGAACTCTTCCTTGTCTTCCAATGATCTTCTCTGCACTGGACTGAAGAAGTCACTGGACTGAAGAAGTCACTGGACTGAAGAAGTCACTGGACTGAAGAAGTCACTGGACTGAAGAAGTCACTGGCTGCCGAAACATTTCTGTAATAAACATTGCCAAACGTTGCACAAGTGTCTCAGTCTTCAAGCCTCTGGTTGTCTTTAAGAGGAAAACTTGATAAGTTACTCAAGTCAGTTCCTGATGAGCTAGGCTGTGGTGCATAAGCTGGTGTGCATGCGGCTGGCACCAATAACCAGGTCGATCACGCCATCTTCCGGGAGGCCTGAGGCTCACACTTCACATATTTGCTATGTTTCAAGATAATGGCATCTTATAGAGTTACAAAGACAGACAGATCACAAACATAATCTTGTGGGAATCGTGAGTGAAGACGTGAAAGTAATCTTGCTACCAAGAGACAAGAAGCCTTGAGCGTCTTCTTCCACCCACCCAGAATGGTGAACCTCATTCACGGAAGGTCGTTGGCAACCATCGATGCACTCGCAACAATTTTGGAAAACTGGCCACCTTGTAACAACGAGGAAGCAACATTGAGACTAGAGAGGCGCTCTGATGAGCCCTAGAGTGCCACCTATAGAGAGGTTGGTTCCTTAATTTTGTTACTTAATATTGATACTCAGAAAGGTTCAGCTTTTCAGGATTGCACTTTAAAAGTTAGTGAGACAAAGGCAGTACATAACCTTAGCGCTTTTTCTGGTGACCTTGGCCCTTAGTTAGTGCTCTCTCACGGCGGAGCTCACATCTGATATCTCCCTTGGGCTCTCCCGGGAACCTAAATTACTGCCAGACATAACTGGCTCCTGTAAACATAAGAAAGTGGATCGTCTTTCGTTTTGTGACTGTCCAGGGATCACAACACCCTTTCGATAATCCGATGCTACTGAGCGGGAG
>WNWK01020256.1:0-36205 GCA_009830355.1 Cherax destructor | reverse complement strand
TGTCAAAAGGAAGAGAAAAAAGCCCCAATTACCCGGATAAAAGAGCCCATTCACTGGTATCAAAGCACCCCTGTTAAAGTTTGTGAAATTCTTATGATTTTTAAAGATTTTTTAAGTAAAGTTGTGTACCACCACAAAACTAGTGTTTTTTCAGCCCTTTGTCAGCTGTTTACTGTACTGCAGTTTTAAACTTTAAAAATTATCCGCCATTTGTATTTAAATTTTGGGAAGGGTTTTGTCTGACTTCTGTTGTCTCTATGAGTAAGAGTAGGAGGAAGGGAAACTTGCTCATGTATCTCCCTCCTCCAGGATTGAACCGTGCCTTTCAGTTGTAGGCTGAGTGCATTATCACTGAGCTACAAAAAACCTCGTTATTAAAAAACTTAACTTAAGGGTGGAATTTCCAGGGAAATGCATGAAAACAAAAAAATTTCTAAAAAAATTTTCCCTTTAAAAAAATTCTACCCTTATGTGACAGTGCATGGTTAGTAAGTAAATTTATTCAGGAAAGGTACACATAAATACAGTTACATAAATTATCATACATAGCAAAATATGTGTAGCTTACATAGGAAAACCCCAAAAAAGTGGGTTTGACTTTTGCACTACAATATTAAAATTGTTAGAGATAGGATCTAGGAATAATTAGGTGAGTATAGGTCAAGTCTAAAAAAAAAGGCACAGTACCTTGACTTGAACAATACACAATAATTCACACATGAAACAAAGCTTATGACAATGTTTCAGCCCGACTTGGACCATTAACTACAAAATGACTAGTGTGACTAGTTAATTAATGGCCCAGGTCAGACTGAAACATCATCCTAAGTTTCTTCTGTGTCTTATTTTTTAAATAGGTTGAAGTTTTAAGCCCAAATTTTTTAAAAAAAATGGGATGTTAACCTATTCATGAGTAATAATTTTTGAGAGGTTAAAAATTTCTTTGGTACATCAAGGGAAAAAACCCCACACTCAGTAACCTTATTCCACATTAAATATACAAATTAAATATAAAAAATAAAATTGATAATACAGTGGACCCCGGGAGTTACGAACACCCAGGAAATCGTACAATTATGAAAAGTATAATATTGTAAGTGCTTTTGTAAGTGTATTTTTGGGGATCTGAAATGGCCCTAACCTATTGACATTATTTTTTAAAAGGGGAGTAAATTCGTTCGGTAATGGCACTTGAGCAGGCTTCTGGAATGAATTTTGTTGTTTTCGGTGGTCCACTGTATCTGTTATTTTCAGCTGTGTCCCCCTTTTCCCAGTCTTTTTTTTTTTTTTACACAACAATTTTACAATCTAAGAGCTGTTATCCTACCTCAGCTTATTTCAAAAAACCAGCCCTATCTGGGGATACTACCACCACCCCTGGATGCCACCCACAACAGTTGACTAACACCCCGGTACCTGCTTACTGCTAGGTGAACAGGGGCAGCAGATGTGGGAAAAATGCCAAACATTTCCACCCACCGGGGAAAACAAACCCCCAGACACTCGGGTGTGTGAGCCAAGGGGTTACCAACCAAACCACGGGACACCTTACAAGACAACAGTAGATCATTTTCAGAATTGCTGCTCTGGCCTCTTCCCATCCTCAAGACTAACCAGTATTTTATCTTCCCAGGGTTTTAATGTGAAATGTGAATCATGGTTTTTGCAGGATAATGTAAACAAATATTTTTTTTTTTAATGGTTGGGGTTGGGAACCGGGTTGATGGTAATTTATTTTGGAAAAGAGAGTGGGGATGGTAAGCCAAGTTAGTATTAAGGAAAGGGGGTTTGATGGTGCCACCTGTCTGTTTCATATCATCTCTCAAAAAGGTCCCAACCATATAGTATCCCCCTTCCCAACTTCCCTCTATTGGCCAACCCCTATCTCCCCATTCCCCCCCATCTGCCAGACATGGAAACCCCCTGCCAACAAATAGAGCTGCATAAATGAATCCAAGTCTTTACCAATCTCCCACCAAGCAAACATATGTTGGGGGTAAGTTGGCACTGCCTAGCATGGGCCAGTGGGCTTACTATAGTGAACCTCTATAATGTAATGGTTGGGTGTGAGTTGAACATGCCCATCATGAGCAAGGTCTACTGAAGTACTCCCCTTTTTTCATATGTTTATCAAGTGTTTGGGCTGAGAGTTGCTCTATTTATCACAAATGTTGTGAGAGTTTTGGTGAATTTTCACATTTTCCCGTACCTTTTTTTTTTAGTTTCAACTAAAAAAAATTTCATTAGAATCTTTATTACTTCCTTAAAGTCTCAAATATAGAGTAGAATTATATTAAGAAAAATTTTTTTTTTTATTGGGGAAAAAATTGGTTATATTGGTATGTAATTGTAATAAAAAAATTGTATGAAAACACAAAAAAAGCCTTCAGGTAATGTATAGATGGGGTAAATGATAAGATAACTATCAAGTGGTACTTTTGGCAAAAAATATTGACCAAGTCTAGTTCAGGCCAGCATCCAGAGCCCACAGAGGCAGTGCCCCCTGAAATCAACTGGTAGGTAGACAGGAAAAAGACAATAGAAAAGTTTGAAACTGTATAGAAATTATTGCTCCCAGAGATAATGAGTTATGAAAAAGTGGAAAATATTGAAAAGACTTTTTGGTTGTGAAAGGGAAAAAAGAGGAAACATAATCATGTTCAAGATCATGGATGCAGAAGTGAAAATCTCCATCATCGACAAAGGGAGAAAAAAGAGGCAACAGTTGTAAAAAAAATATCGTCGTTGAAAAATAATATAAAAAAAAATATTCCCAAATAGGTGTAGATTTCGAAAAGAAACAAACTAAGATAGTAAGTGGACTTCCACTGAAAAACCCAAAAAAAATTGTAAAAAATACATAAAACCCGATGGGGGTATGAACATTCTCTGCTTCTTTAACTAAATTGGTAGAAATTTCACCCTCTGTGCCCCTCGAATGTGACTGTCATTCAGGTTTTTTTTCTGAAGACATCTGTACATAAGCAGATTACTGAATGTGATGGTGTATTCTTGGACTTAGTAAACAATAGGAAAATTATTGATAATACTGTACTTCATGAGTTTAAGTTTGAAAATTCTCCAAAATTGTTTAAATGTATTTGTCTTAGTCTTGACTAAGCCAAATATGTTCTGCAGAACTGGTATATGGTTAACAAAAATATTTTGTGAGGATACACGTATGGTATATGCTGTACAATATATACTGTATGGTATATACTGCACACAGCTATGAGTTTCATTGGAAACATGAGACTGGTTAATGGCACTCAGGGGAAGTCAACAGTTGTTCTTTTATAATGACTACATTATTCATGAAACAAACACAAAGCAGTGTATATATGGTGTGATTAAAACTATACAGTTTATCATGATATAGTTATATCATTACTGAGTGTTCCCACAACTTGAGAATGTGTGCTCTTAACTACTGGTTTCTTGGCTTGTTAATATGTACATCTGTTTAATCTTCTAAGATAAATGTGGGAAATAACTATATATATATATATATATAAATGAAAACTTTTTTATAAATCTTTACAGAATAAATGTTATTTTCCATGATGCTAACTATTTGTTAAGGGGTTAAGTAATTTTAACGAGATGTTACTAACCAGTGCAGATGTGTCAGCACCAGTAGTGCCAGTACTGTACTCTAGTACTCAGTCGCAGGATCAACTTCAATTACGTATTTTTATCATCTGCAGAACTTGTAATCCCCTCAAATTGTACAGTACTCTGTTTATAACTTTTCTTAAGTGTGATAATATACGTAAAATTAATTTTAATTTGCAAAGCCTATTTGCAAGTACAGTGCTATAATGTCTTAATAGTTATTAAAAAGGGAGTGGTATAAACAAATACTGTATGTTGAAGAAAGTACTGTACTGCCTAGGGCTGCTTTTAACTAGTCATCCTGTCTTGAAAATATTGTACCAGACTTGTAAAGTTATAGTGTTTCTATTGATAGTATATCACAGATAAGAATAATTTCTGTTCATTTTTGTGCTTTTGATTGAAGATGAAGATTTTGTTTTATTTTAGTGACTGTCATAAAAACGCAAAACTATGTTATGAAGCAAAAACTTATTTGAAGTAGGTATTATCTTGTGTGAGTAACTATAAAAGCTCATTGAACATGGGTTTTAATAAGTAGTTGTAATGTGTACAGTGTACAGAGTTGTTTCGTGTTGCATGTAGTGTTACTGCATGATTACTAATTATAACTTATGTTTTTTAACTTGTGATTCAATGTCAAACACTATTTTTGTAAAGTTGCTTTTTACTTTTTTTGACAAAATAAAAATGTTTATCTTACTAACATATATTTTAATTAATTAAATTGATGATACATTATTAATGTTAGAAACAAATAACCACTGGATGATATGCATGAAATGCTAAAGTTGTAGAGAATATTTAATTTTTTTGTCCTCTTTTAATTAATATTATTCGCTGGTACAGAAATAAATAATGTAACAATACGAATACTATCTTTTTCCAGTTGTCGAGGCCAGTAGATTTATCTCGTAACCCTTATCACGAGTCAAACTTCAAATTCTACGATAATAAGTTAATGGATGCACTTGATGCGGGTGACAACTGTGAAAGCTTCTTTCGTCTCCTCGCTCTCTGCCACACTGTCATGCCAGAAGAAAAAGGGTGAGTTGAACATTTTGAGTGCCACTGTACAGTAGGTCCCCAATTTAAAATGCCAGTAGGTCCCACAACTTAAAATATCAGTAGGTCCCCAACTTAAAATGTCAGTAGATAAAGTACTTGACTTAAAATGTTTCACCTTACTGGAACAAGAGTGGAAGTCTTCAAGAGGAAATTGGACAAGTATCTTCACCAGATACTAAAGCCATATAGCCTGAACTAGTTGAATATTCAATTTTTTGTATTCACTGTAACTCACCTAATGACCATATGTAAAATTACAGCACTGTTATTGCCTTATTAATCATAAGTTAGTCTTAAGCTTGCCTGAAATGCTCTGCATATAAAGGGGCTTTTGACATGTTCACCAAATTGTTACACTCCTTTGTACAAACATGTATCATGCTAAAATAAACTTGTTATTGTTGTTATTAGGTGCCAGATCAACCAGGCTGTGGCTAATTGTGGGTCAGTGGACCACCAGCAACAACAGCTTGGTTGACCAAGCAATAGAATAGAAAAACTTTCGGAACTCATCAAAGGTATACTACTGTGTTCCACACTTATGACTCTGACACTTTGGAACCAATTAATGACTTACAAAAACTGATGTGCAGTTAAAATAATTAAATACATTCATATTTATCATGTCATTTTCGGAAAATTGGTGTTTGGTTAACATTAGTGAAGAACTGTAGGTATAATAATTTTATTTTTTAAAGCTAAATTGTACAGTAAAAACCCCATATCCATGGGGGATACATTCTAAGGACCTGCCGTGGATACTGAAACTGTGGATACCTGAGATACCTGAGAAGGTTTCAGGGATCAATGCCTCGTGGCCTGGTCTGTGACCAGGATAATAGCAAACCCTATAACATATATAATTCCAATACATTCCTCTTATAAAGTTTAATTGATAATTACAGTGGACCCCCGGTTTTCATAGTCATCGGAGTTCGTAACATTTTTTTCGTAAAAATATTGGTTTGTATCGTAGATCCGCTCAGATTAGTAATTCGTCCCGGACGCGTACGCGTGGCCCGCACGCCCCAACACTCCATCCAGAGTCTGTGTGCCATTGTTTACCAGCGGTGACGGTCACCCACGCATTCATACCATACTTTTTGTCATTATTCCATTGTTTTTAGTGCTTGCAACTGCTAAATAAGCCACCATGGGCCCAAAGAAAGCTCCTAGTCCCCCCTTTGGTAAAAAAGGAGAAACACAATAGAAGTAAAGAAGGAGATCATTGAAAATAAAAGTGGTGTATTTGGGGGGAGCCCCCAGGATGTAGGGGAAAGGGCCCCATTCAACCATCACTTTCATTTTGTTGAAGAAAAGGATATCAAGGAAGCTGATGTTGCAAAAGGGGGTGAATATGCTAACAAAAGAGACCCAAATAATTACCTATCGATCAAACCCAAACTTATCAACTGGTTCATTCATTTCTTCCAGTAATGATAACTTTCTGTGGTACAGATCAGAGTTATTCTTGTAACTAGTACATTTTCCACTGAATCAATTTCAGTTTTTTATCCACTTCCGAGGCTAGGGGCCCCACAATTTGTACCAGAGGTGGACCCAAAATTTTATACATTTACAGTGGACCCCCGAGTTACAAGAAACTCAAAATCGTACAATTATGAAAGTATAATACTGTAAGTGTTTTTGTAAGTGTATTTTGGGGGTCAAATCAACCTACTTGACATTATTTTTTAAAGGGAAAAATTTTCATTCGGTAATGGCATTGACAGGTTTTGGAATGAATTATGCTCGACCGGGGTCCACTGAAACAGTGGTCCCTCGGTTTTGTGCATCTCCAAACTCGAACATTTATGTGTGTTTTTTCGTAAGTGCTGTTGCAAGTGTATTTTTGGGGGTCTGAATAGACTAACCTACGTGACATTATTTCTTAAGGAAGTAAATTCGTTTTTTAATGGCACTTCAGCAGATTCTGGAATGAATTTTCGCAAAACCAAGGGACCACTGTATAGTCATTAATGTAAAATGAATGATTGAAAAGGTTGAAGGGGGTGAAAAGGGGTGATACCCCCCCCCCCTCTTGAAGAATTTTCTCCACAACACACTTCCCAAATACCACCGTAGGGTGACCCAAAAAAAAAAAAAATTTTCATCATAATTCACTCCCTCACTTTCATGCCAGAGGTGACCCAAAATTACAGTTCAGATGCCCCCCCCAGCTGCAATCTTCACCACCCCCCTTCAGAAGGCGGCACTTATATTGTAATAAACAGAATAGAGGAAATCAGCTCTGATATACATTATTTAGGTATGCATACTGGTCAGAGAGCCCGGAAGTTCGAGCGTCAGTAAACGAATCTGAAAGGAGAAGGGCTGTATATATTTGTGGGGGGCCCTCATCCAGTGGAGTTATTAAAGCGAAGATTTTAAATTATTGTTGAGCCTCTGTTTAATGTAAGGGCTATATTGTTAAAGCTTTTTTTCCATTACAGGGAAACGGGGTACGCACACCCCCAGATGAAGGTGCCTTAGTCTCCCAAAAATTTTTGGGTTTTTGTCTTCAAGTCTCGTAACCCAAATAGTTTACTATTCTTGTGAGTATTCCTTTCAGTCTATCAATGAAATAATAAATTTTTTCTTTGTTTTTATCTCAGTCTGTTATGTTTATTTCCAACTTAGTTGGCTGGAGCAATTTTTCAAGGAAAGAGTAAAGTCTCAGTATTGTATTTTTTAAAAAAGTAAATAAAAATATGTACAGTAATAATATACATTTTAATTAACCATTTTGGGTTTCCTACCAATTTGGGATGACCCGAAGAATGAAACATTCCCCATCATTCATTCAATATTCTTGCTAAAAGTGCATGAGCACCCCAATGGCCCTCCAACCCCCACATCCCCCCCCATCCATGGAGGGGGCTGTACATCCCATTTCCAAAAATTTTAGTTCAGACATGAATAATTATGTATGAGAATAAGTACATACTGTATTCCCAATAATGAAAAGTGCTCCCAAAAAAAATAAAAATATTCACAAAATGAGAATAATTATTCCCAAAAAATACCTTATGGATTCAATTTTTTTTATTATGCCATTTGTTTTTGTTGGGTAATTTGAAAACATCACTTTAAAATTTAATATTTCAACAAACAAGGTTGGTTTTTTATTTTTTGGATTTTTTGGGGGATTTGGCCCCGCATTTTTTTCATGAATGCCAACATTTAAAGCAGTATGCTCAGGAGGTTTCGGCTGGCCAAGCCTTGTAAACTCTCCCGAGCGTACTGCTGATTTTCAATAAATTGGCATTCATGTTTTTAAACAAACATGCTGGGAATCCCCCTAACAAGCCATAATACCCCCAACAACCTATTTTATTGAGAAAATCAGTCAAATGAGCCCCCCAAACTTCTGGCTGGCCAAGCCTTGTAAAACCCCCTAGAGTACTGCTGATTTTCAATAGAATTAGGCACCCGTTATTTTTTTAAAAAATACATGCTGGGTTCCAATAGCCCCCAAAAAGTCCAAAAACCCCATAACAATATAATAGCCCCCAAGCTTCTAAGGGTGGCCCAAGCCTTGTAAACTCTCCTGAGCAGTACTGCTGATTAATTCAATAGAATTAGGCATTCATGTTATTTAATTACAACAATCCCCATGCTGGGTTCCAATAGCCCCATAACAAGTCCATAATACCCCTTTAAAGGTATTTTTTTGGAATTAGTGCACTTTTTACCAGTTTTTAAACCCAAATTTTTTTATATTTTTTTTATTTTTCTGATTAAGCTGTGAAAATTTTTAAACCAAATTTCCCCTAACATTTTTAGAAATTTAAAGGGGTACATTTTTAAAATTTTTTTTATATATTTTTTTCCAGAATAGCTAGAAAGTTAAAAATTTATATCAGTGGTCCTCAACTAACAAACGTAATCCGTTCCAGGAGCTAGTTCTTTCAAAAAATTTTAAATTAAAAACCTTTTTCCCATAAGAAAAAATTTAAATACAATTAATCCTTTCCCAGACATCCAAAAATATTCACAAAAATACTTTTTAAATACTAAATAATACAAAACAGATGAATAAATAACATTTACTTCCCTTTTTATTGAAGAGTTGAAAAGGCATCTGGAAGAAAATGAGGATGACAGGGGAGGTGTTAGTTTTTGGGAAAGGGGGAACCCCCCAAAAAAGGACTTCAGAAAACAAGTCCCCCCTTACTTCCCTTCTTGGTCTTTTAATGCCACTAGGACCAACGAGGTCACGGGATCCCAGCCTTGTGAAATAATTTTTCCCGTCCTCTTTTTTGGCACCTGTTTAATATTTTCCTAAGTGCAACATGGCTCTGTCACTGAACTGGTTGCACAGATCCATTTCAGTTTGGGTTGAGGGTGGTTTTTTTCAACAAATTTTTGCACATCGTTCCACTTGGAACAAATTTCCTTAAGCACTGAAGAAGGCACCACCTCCTCCTCTCCCTCCTCCTGTGAAGCAATAATCTTAGCTCTGGTCTGATGCTATTCCAGTTCCAGTTTTTGGTTTCAGTTGTTAGCTCTACCCTGTTTCCACCAACTTTTCCCACATCCTCACCACTCACCCCCCAACCCCAGCCTGTTCCCAATGCCACAATATCTTCCACAATATCTTCCACAACAGGCACAGGGTCATAAATCCCTCAAATCCTTAAAAATCCCTTTTTTCAACACAATCTGGCCACAGTGGTTCCAAGCAGAGTTCAAATTTCCTGGAAGTCACCCCTCCCAAGCCTTACCTAAAGGCATAAATGCAAAATTTATTGAAGTGATCTTTCCAGAACTCTTTTGGGGGTCAACTCAGTGTCCAAGGTCACTTCAAAGCATTTTTCCCAAACACTGCTTTGGTGTACATTTTTTGAAGTTTGCAATGACCTGCGGGGTCCATGGGCTGGATGAGAGGAGGGGTTTAGGAGGCAAGAATTTCACTGTGATGAAACTGAAGTTCTCAGACAAAAGTTTTCCCAAGTTGTGAGGATGAGCAGGAGCATTGTCCAGTACCAGGAGGACTTGAGTGGAAATTTTTTTTCCAGGAGGTTTTTTTTTTCACACTAGGGCCAAACACTCCAGTCAACCTTTCCCTTTGGGAAAAAGTCCATAGTGACCCATGCATTAGTGTTACCCTTCCAAATGCACACACAAATTTTTCCCTTTTTTAACATTGTGTTTTTTGGGAACTCTGGGATTTTCGGGGATACACCAGTAAAGGCTTCACTTTAAAATCCCCACTAGCGTTAGAACAAAACAAGGGGATTAGCCTGTCTTTCATAGGCTTTGTCCTGGCAGTCCCTTTTTCCTCCTTAGTAATGAAAGCCTTGTTGGGTATTTTTTCTTCCAAAACGGGCCCTTTGTTTCATCACAATTAAACACTTGTTGGGGGGGGAAATTTCCCTTCAGCCTCTGAACCCCCCTTTAAAATTTCCCCACAAATTTTTCAGCTGCACGTTTTTCTGGGCTGGCTGCCTCACCATGCATCACAACACTTTTGTATACCACTACGTTTTTAAAACCCCTCAAACCAGCCTTCCCCCCCGGCCCTTTAAAAACACTCGCCCACCACTGGTTCCAGGCATTGTCTTGACAAGATCTGCGTGCAACCGCCTTTCCTTTTTTTAACAAAATTTTTGCCTGGAAATTATCACCTGCTATCTGTTTATTGTTTTCCACACCATCAACAACTTCTCAACCTCATCCACTGTTTTCCCATCTTTTTTTTGTTAACATATCAACCCCTTTTTTCAACATTAGCTTCCTTGATCTCATTTTCTTTTCCAGGATAGTGCCAATACTAGATTTGTTTTTGTTGTACATCCCGGCAAGCCCACCCCCACTACACCACCCCATATTTTTTTCTAATTTCTTTTTTCAGTTCGATGGTGTTCCTCCTCTTTTTTCCACAGGGTGCCCTCTTGGGTTTTTTGGGCCCACGGTGACTTATTTCACAGTGACAATCAATAAACAATCAATAAATACAACAAAAGTATTGTGAATGTTTGAAAAAGGGGCTGGGTAATGTTTCTCTAGTGTAAAAAAAAGCTTGACTGGCGTCTTTTTCGCCCTTTTCTGCCTCCCCCAAACTTGCGCGGGGGAGGGGGACAGATCTGATCTTTTGCTTTTGCGAGTAAATGTTCGCTACGTGAGAAAAATTTTGCGAAAAAACGTTCGTTGCGCGATTTGTTCGCTATGTGGGGTGTTAAGTTAAAGGGGGGGGTTCACTGTTTGGATACTGCCTGAAGGCTTGAAGTTTTTTTTTTGTAAGGAACTTTCCTGCTAACTTTGTTACAAATTCTGAAATTTGGATATAATTCTGTAATTATTACTAGTAACCAACATGTATATATTAAACTAATCTTCACAGTACCTGGCCTTGGGCCCGGGACTTTAAAAAAAAAAAGGGTTTTTATTGTGCTTTTAACACATAACTTGAATATAGAACTGTTATTTAAATAATTTTTTTTTAAATCATTTTAAATCATTTTTATGTATTTTCCCGGCTAAGGATGCACAAAAAAAGTATATGAATTGCGCCCTTCTCGATTTCAATAATGTCCCGGGAAAAGCATTCCGTAATAAAATTAAAAAAGATGGAAAGATCCGTCTATACTGCAAAGGGGCAGATTCAATTATCTATGAGCGATTAAAGGATGGACAAGATGTTTAAAAAAGGGTTACTCCCGAACACCCAGATGTAAGTCATACTTGTTTATGAAGAAATTTGTACATATTTTGTTTTGTTTAGGCTTTAGACTATAAAGTATATGTTGCAGTTGTTTTTTTTTTGGGTAGTAACCTTTTTAAATGTAGGATTTTTTTAAAGATACATAATCACTGTACAGTACTTTAAAAATTTATTTAAAAAAGAACCTGTACTAAATGCAAACAGGGCATTGATATAGAACTCATTTTAAGCATTTATTATATGATTGTCTGTAAAAAAGATAATTTTAAAAATTTTTATTATTATTAAAATTGCAAAAATTTATCAATATTTTACTGTGTAACCATCAACTTTTCTGTACCAACGCTAAAGGCCATATTTCATTTTATTCAGTACTGTATTTTTTTCCCTTATTCTCCACATTTTTTGTTTAAATTCTTAAATTCTTGGAGTTATTTTTTCCCCCTCTTTATCTGTTTATTTTAGTTCATTAACTTTCACTCTCCCACTTGAACATTTTTTCTACAGTAGCACTTGGCCCTTCTTAGTTTTATTACAGTGTTTCAAGTGTTTTTAAAAAAACCTAATCCATCATATTGTTGAAAATTCTGGGCAGTTTTTAAATGATTCCATCTAATTAACAAAGGGAAGACTCCAGGGAAGCTGTCATAAAAAAAAAATAGGCACCCTTAATCATCTTCTTTAAACAAACCATCCGTATCCCACCGAAGCAGGGTGGCCGAAAAAAAAAAACAAAAGTTTCTCTTTTAACTTTGTTGTATGAAAGAAAGGGGTTACTGCCCCATGCGCCGGCATTTAGGCCACCTTTTCGACAAAATGGCTTATGGAGAAAGAATTTTGTTCTACTTTCCCATGGAGAAAAGAGGAAATAAACAAGAACAAGAACTAGTAAGTAAAATGAAAAAAACCCAGGGGTGTGTATATATTCTTGTACATGTCTGTGTAGTGTGGCCTAAGTGTAAGTAAGTAGCAAGATATACTTATTATCCAGCGTGTTTATGAGAAAAAAAGCACCAGCACCCTACCATCATAGCAATTACAGGCTTTCGTTTTACCTCATTGGCAGGACGGTAGCCTCCTGGGTGGTTGCTGTCTACCAACCTACTACCTAGGGCACCCTTTAAATCAGGTGGTCCTCCACATTCGCGGGGGTTAGGGGATCAAGAACCTCATGAATGTTTAGTGCTCAAATATATTGGGAAATATAAAAAAGCATTTACTTAGTCTAACAATAGTACTGCTTCCTTAACCTATTGAACCATGAACAATCAAAAAACACATGAAAACATCGTAAAATTTGTAAAACATGTTATGGTTTAATAACAAATAATGAACAAAAAAACACTCACCACTTTGGGTTGGCAGATAACTATGATGACTTGTATGTATACAAGGGCGGGTGATGATGTAATCGTTACTGATGACAGTTAATGGAGGTGATTATGGGGTGTAACTGCATGGCATGATGAGTCTAGTGTGTGGATTCTAACTCTTTACTGCTAGCGTCACTGGGTAATAGGAGCTCATTTGTGAATGTTGAAGCTCAGAAAGTGGAACTGCTAATGTGGAGGGACCTGTATTTCCATTATTTACTGTGTGTTTTTTTTTTTCTATACTGCTTTATTTAATTTAATTTCTCTTCTAGTGCCTTTACATTATCAAGATGTAGCATCATTTATAAATGCATTTCCCTATACTGTACATCATTTTCTTATTTACTATGACTGGCTCTGAAACATGTCAATGTTGCAGGGTTTTTCTGGAGATGGCTTCGGACATTTGTCTTGCTTACAAGGACTTAGAAAAGATTACTTCCAGGTGTGGACTTACCATCTTTTTTTTTTATATTTTTGTATATCTTAGTAGTTATTGTATCAGGCTGAGTATCTAGTGGTTCAGAGTATGAATCTCCACTGAGGAAACAGTATAATTTAAATTAGATTTTATATTTCCTTTTACAGACTTGCCATAAAGACTCAACAGATTAACAAATACCCACCAAATGATAAAGATTCATAGAGCCTTTGTATCTCACTTTATCTGTGGTAGCAATACCAGGTCCTATGAATGACTTGGCTTAGTAATGCATTGGTAGAATATACCACAATATGTAGAGATTTTTAAAAAACGGAAGTGTTAATAGAAGAGCAGAGTTTTGGAGAGTAAAAAAAAGGTGTAGAGAGTGGTGAGAGAGTGCAAAAGGAGAGCAGATGAAAGGAGTGGGAGAGGCTCTGTAAAGAAATTTTGCTAAAAAGAAGAAATTTTTTGGAGTGAGATAAACAAGTTAGGAAAGCCTAGGGAACGAATGGATTTGTCAGTTAAAAACAGAGTGGGGGAGTTAGTAGAGGGGAAGCGGGAGGTATTGGGTAGATGGCGGGAATATTTTGAGGAACTTTTAAATGTCGATGAAAAAGGGGGGGGATAAAAGAGATTGTAAGAATTATAGGGAATAAGTTTACTGAGTATACCAGGTAAAGTGTATGACAGGGTTATTATTGAAAGAATTAGAGGTAAGACAGAGAGTAGGATTGCAGATGAGCAAGGAGGCTTTAGAGTGAGTAGGGGATGTGTAGATCAAGTGTTTACAGTGAAGTATATATGTGAACAGTATTTAGATAAAGGTGAGAAGTTTTCATAGCATTTATGGATTTAGAAAAGGCATATGATAGAGTGGATGGGGAGCAATGTGGCAAATGTTGCAAGTGTATGGAATAGGTAGTAAGTTACTGAACCTGTAAAGAGTTTTTATGAGGATAGTGAGGCTCAGGTTGGGGTTTAAAAGGGGAGGAAGATTATTTCCCCAGTAAAAGTAGGTCTTAGACAGCGATTTTAAGTCACCATGGTTGTTTAATATTTTATAGAGGGGGTTGTGGTAAATGCTAGGGTGTTGGGGAGAGGGGGGATTAAATTAGGGGGGTTTAAATTTTTTTTTTTTTTTTTTCAACAAGTGGGCCCGTCTCCCACCGGGGCAGGGTGCCCCAAAAATGAAAGAAAACCCCCAAAAAAGAAAATATTTTCATCATCATTCAACACTTTCCCACACTCATACATAATCACTGTCTTTGCAGAGGAGTCAGATACGCAGCTGAAAAAGTCCCTCCCAGCTGTCACTATCTCAGCCCCCCTCCTTTAAAGTGCAGGCATTGTATTTCCCATTTCCAGGACTCAAGTCCAACTAAATCAATTAACTGGTTTCCCCTGAATCCCTTCAAAAAATTTTCCCTGCTCACCCCCAACAGATCGTCATGTCCCAAAAACCATTCGTCTCCATTCACCCCTATCTAACATGCCCCCTGCTTGCTGAATCCAAGCCCTCGCCCACAAAACCTCCTTTACCCCCCCCCAACCCTTTTTTCTAGGGCCCCCCTACCCGCCTTCCTTCCCTACAGTTTTATACGCTCTCCAAGTCATTCTATTT
The DNA here is from genome assembly GCA_009830355.1 of Cherax destructor. Classification (NCBI taxonomy): domain Eukaryota; kingdom Metazoa; phylum Arthropoda; class Malacostraca; order Decapoda; family Parastacidae; genus Cherax; species Cherax destructor. The sequence goes on along the minus strand of WNWK01020256.1, from coordinate 21,437 downwards.
TGATCCATTCTCTCTTGACCCACCTCAACCCCCTCTTCAGCCCTCTGACAAATATTTTTAGTAACTCCACACCTTCTCCTAATTTCCACATTCCGAATTTTCAAATATTTCCCCAAAATTGTCCTTAAAAGGACATCTCCACTCCCCCAGCCTCCTCCTCGCTGCAGCATTTGCAACCCATGCTTCACCCCCTTAAATGTTGGTCCCTATACTTTCGTACATTCCCCTTTTTTGCCTCCATGGATAACATTTTTGTCTCCACAGATACCTCAATGCACCACTCACCTTTTTTCCCTTTATCAATTTATGGGTTTAAACCCCATCCTTCATAAACCCATCCACTGACACGTCAACTCCCAAATATCTGAAAACATTTCTTCTTATAATCCCCTCTCCAATGTGATATCCAATTTTCTTTTTTTAAATCGTTTTATACCCTTCACCTTACTCTTGTCTATGTTCACTTTTAACTTTCTCCTTTCCCCTTTCCCCAAAATCTCCACTAACCTTTAACTTTTCTTTAGAATCTCCCCTGCACAGTATCATCAGCAAAAAATAACTGTGTCAACTCCCATTTGCATATAATTCTCCATAATTTAATCCCACCCCTCTCCCCAACACCCCAGCATTTACTTCTTTACAACCCCATCTATAAATATATTAAACAACCATGGTGACATTACACATCCCTGTCTAAAACCCACTTTTACCGGAAATAATCTCCCCCTCTCCACACCCTAACCTGAGCCTCACTATCCTCATAAAAAATCTTTACAGCCTTCAGTAACTTACTACCTATTCCATACACTTGCAACATTTGCCACATTGCTCCCCTATCCACTCTATCTATCCCTTTTTTAAATCCATAAATGCAATAAAAACTTCTCTACCTTTATCTAAATACTGTTCCCTATATACTTCCCGAAAAACCGATCTACACATCCCCTACCCACTCTAAAACCCCCCTCATCTGCAATCCTACTCTCTGTCTTACCCTAATTCTTTCAATAATAACCCCCATACACTTTACCTGGTATACTCAGTAAACTTTTCCCCTATAATTTTACACTCTTTTTTACCCCCTTCCCTTTTTGAACTATCATTCCCCCCCCCTAGGTCCTTCCCCCCTTTTATCATTTATTAAAAAAAAATCCAAAAACCCAGCCAAAACTTTTTAAATTTTGTCATGATTCCCAATTCCAGCGTTTACCCCCTTTTTCTACGGCCTCCCACCCCCCCCACATCCTGCTCTTCTTCCCCTAACGATGTTGTACCTCCTGGGCCAGTACATGAAATTACCGCCTCCTTTTTCATCAACATTTAAAAGTTCCCAAAATTTTTTTCGCCATCTACCCAATACCTCCAGCCCCCATCTAAACCCCCAACTCGTTTTTAACACAAATCCATTGTTCCTGGCTTTCTTACCTTGTTTATCTCACTCCAAAATTTTTCTTGTTTTCAACAAAATTTCTTGACAGAGCTTCTCCCATTCTTTCATCCGCTCTTTTTTGCACTCTCTCACCACTCTCTTCACCTTTTTTTACTCTCCACATACTCTGCTCTTCATTAACACTTCTGTTTTGTAAAACCTCTCATATTTCCTTTTTCTCTTTTATGACACCCTCTTCTTCATTCCACCACTCACTCCTCTTTCCTTCTGCACCCACCCTCCTATAGCCACAAACTTCTGCCCCACATTCTAATACTGCATTTTTAAAACTATCATAACTCTCTTCAACCCCCACTACTCCTACTTGCACTAGCCCCCTTTCTGCCAACAGTTACTTTTGCTGATGATCCTGTGCTTAGGGGAGATTCTAAAGAAAAGTTGCAAAGGTTAGTGGACGAGTTTGGGGGGGTGTGAAAAGGGTAGAAAGTTGAAAGTGAACATAGATAAAAGTAAGGTGATGAGGGTATAAAACGATTTAAATAAAGAAAATTGGGTATCACATTAGAGTGGGGGATTATGGAAGAAGTAAATGTTTTCAGATATTTGGGAGTTGACGTGCCAGCGGATGGGTTTATGAAGGATGAGGTTAACCATAGAATTGAGGAAAGAAAAAGGTGAGTGTGCGTTGAGGTATCTGTGGAGAAAAAAAGGGGTTATCCATGGAGGCAAAGAAGGGAATGTCAAAATAGTGGTACCAACACTCTTATATGGGTGTGAAGCATGGGTTGCAAATGCTGCAGCGAGGAGGCGGCTGGAGGTAGTGGAGATGTCCTGTCTAAGGGCAATGTGTGGTGTAAATATTATGCAGAAAATTCGGAATGTGGAAATTAGGAGAAGGTGTGGAGTTACTAAAGTATTTGTCGGGAGGGCTGAAGAGGGTTGTTGAGGTGGTTTGGTCATTTAGAGAGAATGGATCAAAGTAGAATGACTTGGAGAGCTTATAAATCTGTAAGGAAGGAAGGCGAGGTGGGGTTCGTCCTAGAAAAGGTTTTTGGGACCTGATGAGCTGTTGGAGTGTGAGCAGGGTAACATTTTGTGAAGGGATTCAGGGAAACCAGTTAATTGATTTAGTGGGACTTGAGTCCTAAAAGGGAAGTACAATGCCTGCACTTTAAAGGAGGGTCTGGGATAGTGACAGCTGGGGGGGACTCTTCTCAGCTGTCGTATCTGGCAGTCTGCCAAAACAGTGATTATGTATGAGTGTGGTGAAAGTGTTGAATGATGATGAAAGTATTTTCTTTTTGGGTATTTTCTTTCTTTTGGTCACCCTGCCTCGGTGGAGACGGCCGACTTTTTAAAAAAAAAAAAGTTTACTGAGTATACCAGGTAAAGTGTATGGCAGGGTTATTATTAAAAGAATTTGAGGTAAGACAGAGAGTAGGATTGCAGATGAGCAAGGAGGCTTTGGAGTGGGTAGGGGATGTGTAGATCAAGTGTTTACATTGAAGCATATATGTGAACTGTATTTAGATAAAGGTAGGGAAGTTTTCATTGCATTTATGGATTTAGAAAAGGCATTTGATAGAGTGTATAGGGGAGCAATGTGGCAAATGTTGCAAGTGTATGGAATAGGTAGTAAATTACTGAATGCTGTAAAGAGTTTTTATGAGGATAGTGAGGCTCAGGTTAGGGTGTGTAGGAGAGGGAGATTACTTTCAGGTAAAGTAGGTCTTAGGCAGGGATGGGGTTGTAGAAGAAGTAAATGCTAGGGTGTTGTGGGGAGGGGGGGGGATTAAAATATGGGGAATTAAATGCAAAATGGGAGTTGACACAGTTACTTTTTGCTGATGATACTGTGATTATGGGAGATTCTAAACAAAAGTTGCAAAGGTTAGTGGACGAGTTTGGGAGGGTGTGTAAAGGTAGAAAGTTGATAGTGAACATAGATAAAGTAAGGTGATGAGGGTATCAAATGATTTAAATAAAGAAAAATTGAATATCACATTGGAGAGAGGGATTATGAAAGAAGTGAATTTTTCAGATATTTGGGAGTTGACTTGTCAGCGGATGAGTTTATGAAGGATGAGATTAACCATAGAATTGATGAAGGAAAAAAAGTAAGTGGTGCGTTGGGGGTATCTGTGGAGACAAAAAAAGTTATCCATGGAGGCAAAGAAGGGAATGTTCGAAGATAGTGGTACCAACACTCTTATATGGGTGTGAAGCTTGGGTTGCAAATGCTGCAGCGAGGAGGCGGCTGGAGGCAGTTGAGATGTCCTGTCTAAGGGCAATGTTGGTGTAAATATTATGCAGAAAATTCGGAGTGTGGAAATTAGGAGGAGGTGTGGAGTTACTAAAAATATTTGTCAGAGGGCTGAAGGGGTTGTTGAGGTGGTTTGGTCATTTAGAGAGAATGGATCAAAGTAGAATGACTTGGAGAGCATATAAATCTGTAGGAAAAGGAAAGGCAGGGTAGGGGGCGTCTTGAAAAGGTTGGAGGGAGGGGTAAAGGAGGTTTTGTGGGCGAGGGGCTTGGACTTGGAACAAGCATGTGTCAGCATGTTAGATTGGAGTGAATGGAGACGAATGGTTTTGGGACCTGACGGGGGTGTTGGAGTGTGAGCAGGGTAATATTTTGTGAAGGGATTCAGGGAAACCAGTTAATTGATTTAGTTGGACGTGAGTCCTGGAAATGGGAAGTACAATGCCTGCACTTTAAAGGGGGTCTGGGATAGTGACAGTTGGGGGGGCCTTATTCTCAACTGTCGTATCTAACACCTCTGCAAAGACAGTGATTATGTATGAGTGAGGTGAAAGTGTTGAGTGATGATGAAAGTATTTTCTTTTTGGGGATTTTCTTTCTTTTTGGGTCACCCTGTCTCGGTGGGAGACGGCCGACTTGTTGAAAAACAAAAAATGTAAATAAGATACAACAAACTTTATTTCTATAGAGCAGAGTAATGTATATAATACAAGAAGTTAGGACATACAGTAGTGCCCGCTTTTCGGCATTTCACCTTACGGCTTTCCGTTAATACGGCGAGTTCAAATTATGACCAAAACTTTCTATATGGCGAGCGGTCTTTCAAATACGGGTGTGCCACCCGGTTTGTTTACATTTTCCGTGAACACATATCTCTATTATGTAATAATCACTCTTGGGCACTTTTAAATTCCTATATTATGTCATTATAGACTTTTTTATTAATCCATCTATGATATTTTCTTAAAAATTATAAGAAACACGTTTTAAAATATCATATAAACATCTGTTTATATGCTATGGAGGTGTGGTTGCCGGGCGGAGGAAAACATTATGTAATACAGTCTAATAATAATCACTTTGGGCACATTAAATGTCTTATTTTACGTTAATTAGACATTTTTTAATCCATCTATGATATTTTCTTCAAAATTTTATGAAACACGTTACATAGCATATAAACATGCTGTTTATATGCTATGGAGGTGTGGTTGCCGTGGGAGGAAAACATTACGTAATACTAATAATAATCACTCTTGGGCACATTAAATGTCTTATTTTACGTTAATATAGACATTTTCATTAATCCATCTATATTTTCTTCAAAATTCCTTTGTATAAAGGCAAAGGGAAAAAAAGTGAGTGCAAAAATTATGGGGAATAAGTCTGTTGAGTATACCTGGTGAAGTGTATGGTAGAGTTATTATTGAAAGAATTAAAGTAAGAGGGGAGAGCAGGATACAGATGAACAAGGGGCTTTAGGAAAGGTAGGGGTTTTAGACCAAGTGTTTACAGTGAAACATATAGGTAAACAGTATTTAGATAAGGGAAAAAAGGTTTTTGTGGCATTTATGGATTTGGAAAAGGCGTATGATAGGGTGCATAGGGGGCAATGTGGCAGAAGTTGCAGGTGTATGGAATAGGGGGGGTAGGTTACTGAAAGCAGTGAAGAGTTTTTATGAGGATAGTGAGGGTCAGGTTAGAGTGTGTGGGGAGAGGGAGATTATTTCCCAGTAAAAGTAGGCCTTAGACAAGGATGTGTAATGTCACTGTGGTTGTTCAATATATTTATAGATGGGGTTGTAAGAGAAGTGAATGTGAAGGTCTTGGCAAGAGGTTGGGGTTAAAAGATAAAGAATCAAATACAAAGTGGGAGTTGTCACAGTTGCTTTTTGCTGATGACACTGTGCTTTTGGGAGATTCTGAAGAGAAGTTGCAGAGGTTGGTGGATGAATTTGGTATTGTATGTAAAAAGAAAATTGAAAGTGAATATAGAAAAAGTAAGGTGATGGGCTAACAAAAAGATTAGGTGACAAAGATTGGATATCAGATTGGAGGAGAGAGTATGGAGGAGGTGAATGTATTCAGATATTTAGGAGTGGACATGTCAACAGATGGGTCTATGAAGGATGAGGTGAATCATAGAATTGATGAGGGAAAGGGTAAGTGGTGCACTTGGGGTCTGTGGAGACAAAAAACTTTGTCCATGGAAGTAAAAGGGGAATGTTTGAGAGTATAGTTTACCAACACTCTTATATGGGTGTGAAGCATGGGTGATGAATGTTGCAATGAGGGAGAAGGCTGGAGGCAGTGGAGATGTCATGTCTGAGGTCAATGTGTGGGGTGAATATAATGCAAAGAATTGGGGTTTGGAAATTAGTAGAAGGGGCGGGATTACCAAAACTATTATCCAGAGGGCTGAGGAGGGTTGTTGAGGTGGTTCGGATATGAAAGAGAATGGAACAAAAATAGAATGACTTCAAAGAGTGTATAAATCTGTAGTGGAGGGAAGGCGGGGAGGGGTCGGCCTTGGAAAGGTTGGAGGAGGGGGTAAAGGAGGTTTTGTGTGCGAGGCTTGGACTTCCAGCAAGCATGCGTGACGTATTTGATAGGAGTGAATGGAGATAAATGGTTTTAATACTTAACATGCTGTTGGAGTGTGAGCATTGTAAAATTATGAAGGGATTCAGGAAACCGGCAGGCCGGACTTGAGTCCTGGAGATGGGAAGTACAGTGTCTGCACTCTGAACAAGGGTGTTAATGTTGCAGTTTTATAACTGTAGTGTAAAGCACCCCTCTAGCAAGACAGTGATGGAGTGAATGATGATGAAAGTTTTTCTTTTTTTGGGGCCCGCCTGCCTTGGTGGGGGAAATGGCCGATGTGTTAATAAAATATAAATAAATATATAAGAAAAACGTTACAAAGCATCTAAACATGCTGTTTATATGATTTGGAGTGCGTCGGGCGGAGGGAAAACATTATGTAATACTAATAATAATCACTCTTTTGGGAATTAAATGTCTTATTTTACTTTAATATGACATTTTCATTAATCCATCTATGATATTTTCTTCAAAATTATATAGAAACACATTACATAGCATATAAACATTTTATGTTTATATGGGTACCTGGGTGTTGGTTGACTGGTGTGGGTCGTATCCTGGGACAAAACTGACCTAATTTGCCGAAATACTTTGATAAAAAGCTGCTTTCTGTATCATATTATGTCATTGATGTTAGCTAGGCCTGTATACCTTGTACATGTACTTGTAGAAATAAAGATATTTATTATTATATTATACTATATACTATGGAGGTGTGGTAGCCGGGCGGGGGGAAAACATTACGTCACCCCCCTTAATACATAACGTTTTTTTTGTTTACAATTTATATGCATTTATAAATGGAAAAAATGGAGTTCTGCTTTTCAGCAAGTCTGCTTTCCGGCAGTAGCCTGGAACCTAACCTGCCGTATAAGTGGGGCCCTACTGTATATAAATATAGAAAGTCCCTTGTTATAATGCATTTTGGGCAGTCTTTATAGTAAATTATTATTATATGTAATGTTCCCTTTGCATCTCCAAACTCGAAAATTTATGTAAGTGTATTTTCGTAAGAGCTGTTGCAAGTGTATTTTGGGGGTCTGAAATAGACTAACCTACGTGACATTATTTTTTAAGGAAGTAAATTCGTTCGGTAATGGCACTTGAGCAGCATTCTGGAACGAATTTTCGGCGAAAACCGAGGGACCACTTTATAGTATATGAGAATAAGAATTTAGTGGCCCTCGGTTTTCGTTCACTTCCAAACTTGAGCAATTATGTAAGTGTATTTTCATAAGTGCTTTTGTAAGTGTATTTTTGGGGGTCTGAAATGACTAATCTAATTTACATTTGTCCTTATGGGAACAAATTCGTTCGGTAACGGCACTCGAACAGCATTCTGGAAAGAATTTTCAACGAAAACCGAGGGTCCACTGTACATTGTTTTTAAAATATGTGAGTTATGGCATTTTATTTATGTTTCATCCAGCAGGTACTTTTACTTACTGACCACCTGTTTAATAAAAACTAGACAAGCATTTAATAAAAACATTGAGAGACTAGTTGCTTTAATGTGATATACATACTACTGTAATTAAAAGTATTGAACTTCATAAAAAATTTCCTTTAGAACTGGAAGACTCGACACCATGAAGCTGCAATATCATTAGATTCAAAGAAGATAAACTTGCTCGATCTATGAAGAAATAGAAAATGATCTATACTTTTAGGTAAGTTTAAAGAAATTATGTTTTAATTTTTAAGATAAACTCAAGTTATTTGTTTGAAATGAAGAGAGACTAGCAAGAGTTGAGCTTACCTCCTGCAAACTCAAATATATAATTACAAAAAAGTTAATTATGCCGGACTATACTTAGCTCTATCAAAGAACCCTAAAGTGTAGGTGTAACCTTAGCAATAAGTAAAATTATGCAGCTAGTGAACTATGGTTCTTGTCACTTAAGAGTGCACCTGGTACACTTGCCACCAGGGTTTAGAAAAAAAAAAAAAAAAGGCAGAATAGATGATTTGTGAATTTTCTTTGTTACAAACCATACTTGAGGTAAGCTAGATATCTTGACCAGTCCTCAACCATTCTAACTGTCTTATGACTTCATAAATAACTTTTGTGTAGCTTGCTAAACATTTGTAAATGTAAGATTATGTTCAGGATTATCAATATTTTAAAGCATTAATAAATTTTCACTAGAATAGCTATAATTCAGCTGGCACTCGGTGAATAGCAAACAGTAAGTCTTCATTTAATGCTTTCAAGGAAAAAATCAAATTGAATAAACTGAGATTTTTTACCCATTTATTGCCAACCAACTGGTACATTACCTTGCTCAAACTGCTTAGAAAAGTTCTTTAGTGTTCAAGTGAATTAGCTTTGAAAACTCATGGTAATTATTAATTGCTTTTTTATTGTAGTCTGAATTATGGCTGTCTCTTGATGTAACTTATCTATCTGCTCCATTTTCTCAATCTCAGTGTTCTTTATTTTATTTTTGTTGCCAAGAACACAAGGTGACCTACAAATTGCTCAACTTCTTTCATCTCCATAATGTTCTCTGTTTCATTTTCCTGCTACTGTCTCAACATCTCCTTATTCATATTTTTGTATTTTCCTTCTACCTTTTCACTTGAATGTGCTTGTGGAAGATAATACTTGTGTTGCATCACTTCAAGATTTGCCACCTCAATGAAAACTGAAATATTCTCAGATATGCCAGGTAAATTAAAATTATTTTATGTACTGTAAATTTAAGTGAGGCCAAATTAGGTTTTTTGTCTGTTTTGCTGAATAATAAAACAACATATCAGGAGTTTGCATGATCAGTTTTCATTGTTTTCCTTGGAAAGAAAGTGAATCTTTAAGTGAGGCCATCTTTGTTTCTGACTACCACACCAGGTCAAGTGAAGAATGGCTCATGGCAGCAACATTATTCTCTTTACACACTCCATGAGCAGTAGTGTGATTTAACATGCTTTATTACTCTTATGCCTAGAAATATTTTATGTATTTTTTCTTTCAATGAACTGGCCGTCTCCCACTGAGACAGGGTGATCTAAAAAGAAAAACAAGTTTTTTTGTGTGTTTTTATTATAAATAAATACTACAATAAATACATTTTTAATTGCCTAACATTCTTAAACCTTTCACTGTTTCCCCTCAAAATTTAAAGCCCCCTTCTCTGTAGCAATTGAGATATGAAGGCATGAAGTTGAAGGTCATTGACTTTTTGATGGCAACATTAGTGTTGCCACATGTTGCATATTAATATATTTTTCTTTTTTCCCACCTTTTCTCACATTTTCAGATTTGTTTGCTTTGGTATAACTACTGTGAGCTAGAGCTTTCACTTCATGCTCAATTTTAGTTAACAATGAGTCAAGGAGCCACTGACATGCCATGGCATTAGGGGCAGCGTCCTTAGACAAATAGATAAATTAAAACCTAACAAATCCCCAGGCTCTGATGAACTGTATGCAAGGGTTCTAAAGGAATGTAAAGAGGAGCTTAGCAAACCTATGGCTAATCTTTTCAACATATCACTGCAAACTGGCATGGTGCCAGTAATACCTATTTTCAAAGCAGGAGACAGGTCCTTAGCTTCGAACTATAGACCAATAAGCCTAACCTCCATAGTGGGAAAATTTATGGAATCAATAATAGCCGAGGCAATTCGTAGCCATCTTGAAAAGCATAAATTAATCAATGAATCTCAGCACGGTTTTACAAAAGGGCGTTCCTGCCTTACAAATTTAATAACTTTTTCACTAAGGTATTTGAGGAGGTAGATCATGGTAATGAATATGATGTTGTGTATATGGACTTCAGTAAGGCTTTTGATAGAGTCCCACATCAGAGACTATTGAGGAAAATTAAGGCACACGGAATAGGAGGAGAAATTTTTTCCTGGATAGAGGCATGGTTGACAAATAGGCAGCAGAGAGTTTGCATAAATGGGGAGAAATCAGAGTGGGGAAGTGTCACAAGCGGTGTTCCACAGGGGTCAGTATTGGGCCCTTGTTGTTCACAATCTACATAAACGACATAGATGAGGGAATAAATAGCGACATAAGCAAGTTTGCCGATGACACCAAAATAGGCCGTCCAATTCATTCAAATGAGGACATTAGAGCACTCCAGAAAGATTTGAATAGACTGATGCATTGGTCGGAGAAGTGGCAGATGCAGTTTAATATAGATAAATGCAAAGTTCTAAATATTGGACAGGACAATAACCATGCCACATATAAACTAAATAATGTAGATCTTAATACTACTGATTGCAAAAAGGATTTAGGAGTTCTGGTTAGCAGTAATCTAAAACCAAGACAGCAGTGCATAAGTGTTCGCAATAAAGTGAACAGAATCCTTGGCTTCATATCAAGAAGCATAAATAATAGGAGTCCTCAGGTTGTTCTTCAACTCTATATATCCTTGGTTAGGCCTCATCTAGATTATGCTGCACAGTTTTGGTCACCGTATTACAGAATGGATATAAATGCTCTGGAAAACGTACAAAGGAGGATGACTAAGTTGATTCCATGTATCAGAAATCTTCCCTATGAGGATAGACTTAGGGCCCTGAATCTGCACTCTCTAGAAAGACGTAGAATTAGGGGAGATATGATTGAGGTGTATAAATGGAAAACAGGAATAAATAAAGGTGATGTAAATAGCGTGCTAAAAATATCTAGTATTGACAGGACTCGCAGCAATGGCTTTAAGTTGGATAAATTCAGATTCAGGAAGGATATAGGAAAGCATTGGTATGGTAATAGAGTTGTCGATGAGTGGAACAAACTCCGAGTACAGTTATAGAGGCTAAAACGTTGTGTAGTTTTAAAAATAGGCTAGATAAATATATGAGTGGGTGCGGGTGGGTGTGAGTTGGACCTGACTAGTTTGTGCTACTAGGTCAGATGCCGTGCTCCTTCCTTAAGTGGATGTAACCTGACCTGGCTGGGTCGGGGCATTGGCTTAAGCCGGTGGGAGACTTGGACCTGCCTCGCATGGGCCAGTAGGCCTGCTGCAGTGTTCCTTCTTTCTTATGTTCTTATTCTAGTCCTTAAAAACTATGTACTTAATATTAGAGAAATTTATTGAGTTTATTCTAGTTAAAAATTATTATATATAAAAATAGTTACACTAAAAATAGTTACACTTTGTGGAGTAAGGATTATGTGGAGTAAAATAAAGGTTGGATGTGAAAAGTGGGTTATAGTAAGTGTTTATGCACCTGGAGAAGAGAGTAGTATAGAGGAGAGAGAGAGATTTTGGGAAATGTTGAATGAGTGTGTGGGGAGTTTTGAACCAAGTGAGAGAGTAATTGTGGTTGGGGATCTTAATGCTAAAGTGGGTAAAAATGTTGTGGAGGGAGTAGTAGGTAAATTTGGGGTGCCAAGGGTAAATGTAAATGGGGAACCATTAATTGAGCTATGTGTAGAAAGAGGTTTGGTAATAAGTAATACATTTTATTAAAAAGAGGATAAATAAATATACAAGGTATGATATAGCACATAAGGAAAGTAGTTTGTTGGATTATGTATTGGTGGATAAAAGGTTGATGGGTAGGCTTCAGGATGTACATATTTATAGAGGGGCAACATATATATCAGATCATTATTTGGTTGTAGCTACAGTTAGAGTAAAAGGTAGATGGGACAAAAAGAAAATGGAAACAGCAAGTAAGAGAGAGGTAAAAGTGTATAAACTAAGGGAGGAGGAAGTTAGTGTGAGATATAAGCAACTATTGGCAGAAAGGTGGGATAGTGCAAGTATGAGTAGTGGGGGGGTTGAAGAGAGTTGGGATAGTTCTAAAAATGCAGTATTAGAATGTGGGGCAGAAGTTTGTGGCTATAGGAGGGTGGGTGCAGGAGGAAAGAGGAGTGAGTGGTGGAATGAAGAAGTAAAGGGTGTGATAAAAGAGAAAAAGATAGCTTATGAGAGGTTTTTACAAAACAGAAGTGTTAATAGAAGAGCAGAGTATATGGAGAGTAAAAGAAAGGTGAAGAGAGTGGTGAGAGAGTGCAAAAAGAAAGTGGATGAAAGAATGGGAGAGGCTCTGTCAAGAAATTTTGCTGAAAACAAGAAAAATTTTTGGAGTGAGATAAACAAGGTAAGAAAGCCTAGGGAACAAATGGATTTGTCAGTTAAAAACAGAGTAGGGGAGTTAGTAGATGGGGAGCTGGAGGTATTGGGTAGATGGGGAATATTTTGAGGAACTTTAAATGTCGATGAAAAAGGGAGGCGGTAATTTCATGTACTGGCCAGGAGGTACAACATCGTTTAGGAGTGTAGAAGAGCAGGATGTGAGTGTGGGGAGGTGCGTGAGGCATTACGTAGAATGAAAGGGGTAAAGCAGCTGGAACTGACGGGATCATGACAGAAATGTTAAAAGCAGGGGGGATATAGTGCTGGAGTGGTTGGTATTTTGTTTAATAAATGTATGAAAGAGGAAGGTACCTAGGGATTGGCAGAGAGCATGTATAGTTCCTTTATATAAAGGGAAGGGGGATAAAAGAGTGTAAAAATTATAGGGGAATAAGTTTACTGAGTATACCAGGTAAAGTGTATGGCAGGGTTATTATTGAAAGAATTAGAGGCAAGACAGAGAGTAGGATTGCAGATGAGCAAGGAGGCTTTAGAGTGGGTAGGGGATGTGTAGATCAAGTGTTTACAGTGAAGCATATATGTGAACAGTATTTAGATAAAGGTAGAGAAGTTTTTATTGCATTTATGGATTTAGAAAAGGCATATGATAGAGTGGATAGGGGAGCAATGTGGCAAATGTTGCAAGTGTATGGAATAGGTAGTAAGTTACTGAAGGCTGTAAAGAGTTTTTATGAGGATAGTGAGGCTCAGGTTAGGGTGTGTAGGGAGAGGGAGATTACTTCCGGTAAAAGTAGGTCTTAGACAGGGATGTGTAATGTCACCATGGTTGTTTAATATATTTATAGATGGGGTTGTAAAAGAAGTAAATGCTAGGGTGTTGGGGAGAGGGTGGGATTAAATTATGGAGAATTAAATGCAAATGGGAGTTGACACAGTTACTCTTTGCTGATGATACTGTGCTTATGGGAGATTCTAAAGAAAAGTTGCAAAGGTTAGTGGACGAGTTTGGAGAGTGTGTAAAGGTAGAAAGTTAAAAGTGAACATAGATAAGAGTAAGGTGATGAGGGTATCAAACGATTTAAATAAAGAAAAATGGATATCGCATTGGAGAGAGGGATTATGGAGGAAGTAAATGTTTTCAGATATTTGGGAGTTGATGTGTCAGTGGATGGGTTTATGAAGGATGAGGTTAACCATAGAATTGATGAAGGAAAAAAGGTGAGTGGTGCATTGAGGTATCTGTGGAGACAAAAATGTTATCCATGGAGGCAAAGAAGGGAATGTACGAAAGTATAGTGGTACCAACACTCTTATATGGGTGTGAAGCATGGGTTGCAAATGCTGCAGCGAGGAGGAGGCTGGAGGCAGTGGAGATGCCCTGTCTAAGGGCAATGTGTGGTGTAAATATTATGCAGAAAATTCGGAATGTGGAAATTAGGAGAAGGTGTGGAGTTACTAAAAGTATTTGTCAGAGGGCTGAAGAGGGGTTGTTGAGGTGGTTTGGTCATTTAGAGAGAATGGATCAAAGTAGAATGACTTGGAGAGCGTATAAATCTGTAGGGGAAGGAAGGCGGGGTAGGGGTCGTCCTAGAAAAGGTTGGAGGGAAGGGGTAAAGGAGGTTTTGTGGGCTTGGACTTCCAGCAAGCATGTGTGAGCGTGTTAGGATTGAATGGAGACGAATGGTTTTTGGGACATGACGATCTGTTGGAGTGTGAGCAGGGTAACATTTTGTGAAGGGATTCAGGGAAACCAGTTAATTGATTTAGTTGGACTTGAGTCCTGGAAATGGGAAGTACAATGCCTGCACTTTAAAGGAGGGGTCTGAGATAGTGACAGCTGGGAGGGACTATTCTCAGCTGTCGTATCTGAGCTCCTCTGCAAAGACAGTGATTATGTATGAGTGTGGTGAAAGTGTTGAATGATGATGAAAGTATTTTCTTTTTGGGGATTTTCTTTCTTTTTGGGTCACCCTGCCTCGGTGGGAGACGGCCGACTTGTTGAAAAAAAAAAAAAAAGTTACACTAAAAGTTTCACCAGTATATTTGCTTGTACACAGTTTTTCTTACAAATGTTTATAAACTCCTCCATTTGTTTCAGTTTTCTACTGTTCTGACATGTGTATACATATGTGTCAGGCACTGGTAATGTTATTAGAAATGTTGCAGTGTATAGAACTTCTTGAAGCATGGCTGCTCTCAGTGGTGTTTCACATTCCCCTTACATACACAAACTGTGGATATCTGCATTTAGCTGGTTGCCTTGTTTTGTGAGCCCATACATAACACCTCTTTTGAGGCTGTTTCTTCTTGTCAGTAGCAGGAAGTGGCATTAGAAAGTGATTACAATACCTCAGATGAGATTATATTTGGTCATCAGTTTGGCAGGTCTTGTACTGGTGGTGTGACCTGGTATTTCTGAATTATATTATTATATTATTATTATTTTTATTATTATTATTATTATTATTATATTGATGGCAGACAGAGAATTGGACATAAGTTTGTCTATTCTCAGTCTTAACCATGGTACATATTGTAGGCACTCAGCATTGCAGTGTCAACAAGATGCAAGAACAGTTGTATGTACCCTTGAAACACTTTTGGACAATCTACAAACCCAATCTGCACATTACATTTGTCTACCAAATGCATATTATTCATGTAATCCATGGCAACAGTTAGTCTCTCACTAGGTTCATTTGATTCTCTATTTACCTTTCCTGTTTGTTTTATTTCATTCTGGTAGATGGATATCAACAGTGTTACATTACGTTTGTCGTGCTACCAAAATGCCGTGATGTCATTGGCATGAAACACCTACCCTTTACTTCCAGCAGTACCTATGTTGAACTTGGGCACATGTTTTTGTGTTCCACACACTATACCACACACATCTATCATGTTCACTTGCAGAAAATCCAGGAGTATAGGGCTTATGAGCCAGTTATCAGTGAATAATGTAAAGCCCCTTATCCAGATATGGTTCCATCATTTTCTCTGCCACATCTCCAGAGATTCCTAATAACTTCTTTCTATGTATCTTCCAGTGTTTTTTTTCCTGTACACACAATCAGCAGTAATAACAAACCATTTTTAACAGTTATACAAAATGAACAGTTTGATACTAAAGCATTTTGTCTTGCTTGGTATGTATTGATTGATCCATAGTCTGCCTTTGAAAAAGATCAGAGACTTACAAGTGACAAGGTTCCAGAAAGGATAAAAGAACTCACAGAACTTATTTTTATGGTACATAAAAGCATCCCCAATTTTGTATAACATGCCATTCCCATTGAAGTTACTCTTGTCTGAAAAGTAGAGCATTCACAGCAACAGGACAAATCTGTAACTTTTTCCTAAAATCAATAGAACTGGGTTTCATATATATAGCCTCAGTGTTAGACCTGTCACTGTTGAATAATAACTGTGTAATTTGTTTTGGAGTAAGAGTATCAGCTCAAGTGTGCCATGATGAACAATGTTGGACTAACATTGCATTTCCATGATGCACTGTGGTGCATCACCATTTCCTCATTCCTAGGTCTCTCACAACAAATTTGAAGGTGCTAGAGTTTACACTAAGCAACATTGGCTTTAGTCATGTAGACCTGACTTTAACTGTCAGTCAAATAGATCTACATCATTGGGACCAGTGTCGCTCACCTAGATTTATTTCATTCATGGTGCCCTCAGATTTGCTGGGAGTAGCAAAATTTGGTCCAGACAGGAGAGAATACGTTTGATAGGTGGGTGTATGTGCAGTATAAGAAAAAAAAGGGAGCCTGCTTCATGCACTGCATGATGGGAACAGCTAACCTCTGAACCTACATTTAGTTTAAATGGCAATTTTGGGACTTTTTAGGCTGTTTCTTGGAAGACATGATAATGATATTTAGAAAATTTTGGTTGGTTCCATACATGCACAAGAGATGAACATGGAGAATATATAATAGCTAAGTTTAAATCCAAATACCTACAAAAACCTCTCACAGTTATAAACATCTATAGATTACCACAGTCAAACATTCAGCAATTTAGTGAAAAATTAGGAAGTATGATTACTGATGCACACATGAACAAAGACCACTTAATCCTCACAGGAGACTTCAATATAAACCTCCTACAAGATCAGGACCCACAAGTAACTGAATTCACAAAAAACTATGAGCAACTGCTTACTGCTCCCGACAATAACAAAACCTACAAGAATCTCTGAGACCTGTGCCTCTCTATTAGACCATATCTGGACTAACACCATATCCCCATTAAAATCAGGCATAATCACAGACAATACCACAGACCACTACCCAACCTTTCTCATAACCAATCTCGGAAAATTACCACTAGAGACTACTAAAGTTACCTTCAGACTACATAATGAGACAGCTATAAATAACTTTATAACAGAAATAGACAACTTCCCAGATACTGACTTATGTATTAATAATTTTCTTAAAAAGACTCAATACCTCTATAATAAGCATTGCCCTAAAAAAACTAAACAAATCACAGCTAAAAGATTTAAATAGTCCCTGGCTAACCCCCAGCATACTCAAATCCATTAATATAAAGCACCTATATGAAAAACAGTACAGAATGGGACAAATAACAAGAGAACAAACAAAACGTTACTCATCAAACCTAACGAGTCTGATTAGAAGGTCAAAAAAATTGTACTATGAGAACAGATTACATAACTTAAGAGGTGATATAAAAAAGACCTGGGAAACCCTTTCTGAAATTCTAGGAACTAAAAAGATATCCACAAACAGAACAATCAAGCTAACAAAACCAGATGAACCCCTACTCCCACCTATTGAAACAGCAAACAAACTCAAAGATTTCTTCTGCACCATAAGTAAAAAGCTGACAAGCAAAATCCCAAATTCAAACACTCCACCTAACGACTATCTCACTGGCACCTATCCGAACATACTATTCCTAGCCCCGACCAACCCAATAGAAGTTTCACTTATAATCAACACATTAAAAAACAAAGCAGGTGACCTAAATAACTTACCACCTTTTATATACAAAAAAGCCTCTCAAGTTCTCTCACCAATTATTGCAACACTCTTTAACAAATCCATTGAATCCTCTACCTTCCCATCAATACTCAAAATAGCAAAGGTCACCCCAATACATAAAGGAGGAGATCAAACAGACCTGAATAACTACAGGCCGATATCTAACTTACCCCTTCTCTCCAAAATCTTTGAAAAATTACTTCATAGACAAATATATTCCTACCTCACCTCCAACAACGTACTCAACCACTGTCAATTTGGATTCAGGCCTAATAAAAATACAAATGATGCCATTATACACATGCAAACTATTACCGTGCAAACTATTACCGTAGGTGTCCCACAGGGAAGTGTTCTTGGCCCACTACTCTTTCTCATTTACATTAACGACCTACCAAATGCATCTCAACTTCTCAAACCCATACTTTTTGCAGATGACACTACATACGTTATCTCACACCCAAGCCCAGACATACAGTGGTACCTCGAGTTACGATATTTTTTCGTTCGAGAATGCTGTTCAAGTGCCATTACCAAACGAATTTATCCCCATAAGGAATAATGTAAAATAGACTAGTCCTTTTACACCCCCAAAAATATACTTACAAAAGCATTTAAAAAAATAAACTTACATAAAAGGGCGATTTTGGGGACCATCGTAACTCGAGGTACCACTGTACTAGCCAACACTGCAAATACTGAATTACAGAAAATATCTACCTGGATGATGACCAACAAACTTACTCTCAATATTGATAAAACCTAATTTATCCAGTTTGGGAACAGAGCTACAAACACACCACTTAAGATAATGATAAACGGGTCCCCTATCACAAAACTCATAGAGGGAAAATTCTTAGGAATCCATCTTGACAGTGGCCTCAAATTTCAGACACATATACAACAAATTTCCAAGAAAGTCTCAAAGACCGTGGGAATACTATCCAAGATATGGTACAGTAGGGCCCTGCTTCTTGGCGTTTCGCCTTTTGGCATTCCGTTCATACAGCCAGTTCAAATTATGACCAAAACTTTTGTATACGGCGAGAGTCTTTCAGATATGGCGCGCGCCACCCTGTTTGTTTACATTTTCCGTGAGGACATCTCTCTATTATGTAATCATCACTGTTGGGCACATTAAATGTCCAATTTTACGTTTATATAGACATTTTCATTAATACATCTATGATATTTTCTTCAAAATTAGTATATATGAAACACGTTACATAGCATATAAACATGCTGTTTATATGCTATGTAGGTGTGGTTGCCGGGCGGAGGGAAAATTACGTAATACTAATAATTATCACTCTTTGGCACATTAAATGTCTTATTTTACGTTAATATAGACAATTTCATTAATCCATCTATGATATTTTCTTCAAAATTATATAAGAAACATGTTACAAAGCATATAAACATGCTGTTTATATGCTATGGTGTTGCTGGGCGGAGGGAAAACATTACGTAATATTAATAATAATCACTCTTAGGCACATTAAATGGCTTATTTTACGTTATTATAGACATTTTCATTAATTCATCTATGATATTTTCTTCAAAATTATTTAAAAAACACGTTACATAGCATATAAACATGATACATACACCCACAGAATAAAAATTGACAAATATGAGATTTGTTTACCAAGCGACTTTGTAGGAGTCGGAAGAATTATGTTTTCTCTAGTCAAACACTGAGGGATAACTGTAGAAAAATATTACTTTCATATGCCTTCACTCTATATATATACAGTGGTACCTCGACTTACGTTGTTATCACCTTACGTTATATTCGATATCCGTTACTTATAACGTAAGAAATTTGAATGCGACATCCATTGATTGATTCGTCTTACGACTTTCGTACCGGACCTGTTCGCTTGGAGCCCAGCTGAGCGCGCACTCCAGGGAGCGTCAGTGTGCTATTGTTTACAAGTGAGAGCGACCAACCCACCCACACCCACCCATTCATACAGTATATTGTCATTAATTCCACTGTTTTTAGTGCTTGCAACTGCTAAATAAGCCACCATGGGCCCCAAGAAAGCTCCTAGTGCCAAGCCTGTGGTAAAGAATGTGCAGGGAGTGAATCATTTATGCAGGGAGTGTAGCAAGGATGCAGGGAGTGTAGCAAGGATGCAGGGAGTGTAGCAGGCATGCAGGGAGTGTAGCAGGGATGCAGGGAGTGTAGCAAGGATGCAGGGAGTGTAGAAAGGATGCAGGGAGTGTAGCAAGGATGCAGGGAGTGTAGCAAGGATGCAGGGAGTGTAGCAAGGATGCAGGGAGTGTAGCAAGGATGCAGGGAGTGTAGCAAGGATGCAGGGAGTGTAGCAAGGATGCAGGGAGTGTAGCAAGGATGCAGGGAGTGTAGCAAGGATGCAGGGAGTGTAGCAAGGATGCAGGGAGTGTAGCAAGGATGCAGGAGTGTAGCAAAGGGTGCAGGGAGTGTAGCAAGGATGCAGGGAGTGTAGCAAGGATGCAGGGAGTGTAGCATTCATGCAGGGAGTGTAGCATTCATGCAGGAGTGTAGCATTCATGCAGGGAGTGTAGCATTCATGCAGGGAGTGTAGCATTCATGCAGGGAGTGTAGCATTCATGCAGGGAGTGTAGCATTCAAAGAAAAGGCCAGTAACCCCAGAAAGGACTTGGTACCTGCAGTGTTAATGGAAGGATTCCCTTCCAAACACTAGCATACTACTCCACCTTCTCCCCTCCTCCCGTCCTCCACACATCAACAACTCTTCAATAAATGTAAGTGACATGTTATTGTACAATATTTGCATGTGTATTTATGTATTCTTTATTAAATTGTGTATTATTTAATGTCCAAAAGTTCTAAAAAATATTTTATTTAACTACTTTTGGAAGTCTTGGACGGATTAAATTTATTTCCATTATTTCTTATGGGGAAAATTGATTCGTGTTACGTTTGTTTCGTCTTAAGAAATGCCCTCTCTGACGGATTAAAAACGTAAGTCGAGGTACCACTGTAGCTATTCACGACCCTTGTGGGTTTAGCGCTTCTTTATTATGATGATAATAATACTATCATTAACTCTAAAAATAGTGTGTTGTATGAGAATGGGAGTGTTGCTGTTTGTTTATTTTGTACTAACTTGTACAACTTGTACACAATGTAAGAGTATGTATTTGTATTGTGAGGTAATTATTATTATACAGTGAGCCCCCGGTTCTCGTCGGCAATCCGTCACAGAGGGCCTGTCGACCACCGGTTTGGTCGAACTCCGATTCTATTTTTTCCGTAAGAAATAATGGAAATAAAATTAATCCGTTCCAGACATCCAAAAGTATTAAAATAAAATATTTTTTAGAACTTTTTGACATTAAATTAAACACAATTTTATAAAAAAAAATAAGAAATAAATAGTACAATAACATGTCACTACATTTTTTTGAAGAGGGTTTATGTGTGGAGGACGGGAGGAGGGAAAAAGGTGGAGCTAGTTTTGGGGAAGGGGGGAACCCCTTCCTTCACTGCAGGTACCAAGTTTTTTTGGGGTTTGGCCTTTTTTTTAACCCCCCCATCCTTTACACTCCCCCCATGCCTGCCACCCCCGCATCCCCCCACTCCCCGCATCCTACTACACTCCCCCCATCCCCCTCCCGCGTTTCCCCTCCCTGCATGCCTGCCCTCCCCCCACCTTCCCCCCCGCTCCGCCCTCCCCCACCTTTTTTAAATGCATTTGCCACTCCCCCTTTCCTTTTTCCCCCCCGCCAAAACCCCTTCCTCCCTGCATCCGCACCTCCGTCCGCCCCCCCTCCTTTCATCCCGCCCTTTTCCCCCCCACCTTTTTTCCTCCCCTCCCTTCTCACCCCCCCCCCTAAATCCCTGCTCCTTTAATTCACCCTCCCCCCACCTTTTCCCCTCCCCAAAAATCCCCCCATGAATGCTTCCCCCTCACATTTTCCCCCCAGGCTTGGCACTGGGCTTTCTTTGGGCCCATGGTGGTTATTTAGCAGTTGCAAGCACTAAAAAAAATGGAATAATGCAATATATAGGTATGAATCGTGGGTGGTGCGTGGGAGTGTTCGCCGCTTTAAAAATAAACACTGGGAATGGGC
>WNWK01020255.1:0-36206 GCA_009830355.1 Cherax destructor | reverse complement strand
CACCCCCTTTTTTCAAGCATCACCACCATTTCTTTAAACATCCCCCACTTAAACCAAATACCACCCTTATATAAACCAACCCCCTTTATTTTCCAAGCATCACCACCATTATAAAATCACCACCACTTTTTATACCAAGCATCACCACCACTTATCATACAAGCATCACCACCATTATATATAACCAAGTATCAACTCACCCCCCTTTTATTACAAGTATCACACACTTATCATCCCAAAGCATCACTACCATTATTATAGCAAGCATCACCCCCACTTATCATCAAGCATCACCACCACTTATTATAGCAAGCATCACCACCACTTATCATACCAAGCATCACCATCACTTATTATACCAAGCATCACCACCACTTATCATACCAAGCATCACCACCACTTATCATACCATGCATCACCACCACTTATTATAGCAAGCATCACCACCACTTATCATACAAAGCATCACCACCACTTATCATACCAAGCATCACCACCACTTATCATACCAAGCATCACCACCACTTATCATACCAAGCATCACCACCACTTATCATGCCAAGCATCACCACCACTTATCATACCAAGCATCACCTCCACTTATCATACCAAGCATCACCACCACTTATTATGGCAAGCATCACCACCACTTATTATAGCAAGCATCACCACCACTTATTATAGCAAGCATCACCACTTATTATGGCAAGCATCACCACCACTTAACATACCAAGCATCACCACCATTTATTATAGCAAGCATCACCACCACTTATTATAGCAAGCATCACCACCACTTATTATAGCAAGCATCACCACCACTTATTATAGCAAGCATCACCACCACTTATCTTGCCAAGCATCACCACCACTTATTATACCAAGCATCACCACCACTTATCATACCAATCATTACCACCACTTATTATGGCAAGCATCACCACCACTTATCATACCAAGCATCACCACCACTTATTATAGCAAGCATCACCACCACTTATCATACCAAGCATCACCATCACTTATTATACCAAGCATCACCACCACTTATCATACCAAGCATCACCACCACTTATCATACCATGCATCACCACCACTTATTATAGCAAGCATCACCACCACTTATCATACAAAGCATCACCACCACTTATCATACAAAGCATCACTACCACTTATCATACCAAGCATCACCACCACTTATCATACCAAGCATCACCACCACTTATCATACCAAGCATCACCACCACTTATCATACCAAGCATCACCTCCACTTATCATACCAAGCATCACCACCACTTATCATACTAAGCATCACCACTTATCATACCAAGCATCACCACCACTTATTATAGCAAGCATCACCACCACTTATTATAAGAAGCATCACCACCACTTATCATACCAAGCATCACCACCACTTATCATACCAAGCATCACCACCACTTATCATACCAAGCATCACCACCATACCAAGTATCACAAGGCCTAAGACTGATCCCTGTGGAACACCACTTGTTACAAGTCCCCATTCGGATTTAACCCCATTTATGCACACTCTCTGCTTCCTATTGGTGAGCCATGACTCGATCCATGACAGCACTTTTTCCCCAATGCCATGAGCTGCCACTTTCTTTATTATTATAATCAAATAGAAGCGCTAAACCACAGGGGTTATACAGGCCACTTTCTTTAACAGTCTCTGGTGCGGTACTCTATCAAAAGCCTTACTAAAGTCTAAATAAACAATATCGAATTCTTTATCGTGATCAACAGCCTCAAAAGCTTTACTGAAGAAGGTTAATAAATTAGATAGGCAGGAACGGCCCCTCGTGAATCCATGCTGAGTATCATTAATCAAATTATGGTTATCTAGATGGCTTCTAATAATATCAGCTATAATTGACTCTAGTAATTTGCCTACAATTGAGGTCAGGCTTATTGGGCGGTAATTTGACGGTAGTGACTTGTCCCCTGCTTTAAAAATAGGAATTACATTAGCCATCTTCCACATATCAGACACTACACCTGTTTGAAGAGATAAATTAAAAAAGTTAGATAATGGTTCACAGAGTTCCATTTTGCATTCCTTAAGAACCCTTGCAAAAAGCTCATCAGGACCCGGCGATTTATTTTGTTTCAGTCGGTCTAGTTGTTTCATAACCATTTCGCTAGTGACTGTGATATTACATAATTTATCTTCTTCTGGGCCTCTGTAAAAATTAATTACTGGGATATTATTAGTGTCTTCCTGTGTGAAAATAATTATTAAAAATAGAGCACATATCATTCTCCTTGTCAGTAAGATGCTCAGAGTTATTTTTAAGGGGACCTATCTTATCCCTAACTTTTGTTCTATCGAGTCACAAAGAGATCTACCTGGAAGTTTCTTGGCAATAGGTTCAGCTATGTTGTAGAAGCCGTTGTTCTGGTTGAAGTTGTTGGATATACAGATTAGTGATGATTCCAGGATTAAATTTGACACTCAATACCGAAGAATCCTGGAATCATCACTTATTATCACTTATCTGTATATCTTGAACGATTCCTTACTGAGATATCGGAACGCTATTCTCAGGTTTGCCAGGCCCCCATATGCTGCAGCAGTTATCTGGTTGATGTGTGCTTCCAGAGAAGTGCTCGGTATTATACTCACCCCAAGATCTTTCTCCTTGAGCGAGGTTTACAGTCTTTGGCCCCCTAGCCTATACTCTGTCAGCGGTCTTGTGTATATGTACTCACCTAATTGTGGTTGCAGGGGTCGAGACTCAGCTCCTGGCCCCGCCTCTTCACTGTCTGCTACTGGGTCTTTCCTCTCCCTGCTCCATGAGCTTTATCATACCTTGTCTTAAAGCTATGTATGGTTCCTGACTCCACTACATCGTTTGCTAGACTGTTCCACTTTCTGACTACTCTATGGCTGAAGAAATGCTTTCTAACATCCCTTTGACTCATCTGAGTCTTCAGCTTTCAATTGTGCCCCCTTGTTTCTGTGTTCCCTCTCTGGAACATCCTGTCACTATCTACCTTGTCGATTCCCCGCAGTATTTTGTATGTCGTTATCATGTCTCCTCTAACCCTTCTGTCCTCCAGTGTTGTTAGTCCTATTTCCCTCAACCTTTCTTCGTAGGACAGTCCCCTGAGCTGTGGAACTAACCTTGTCGCAAACCTTTGCACTTTCTCTAATTTCTTGGCGTGCTTGACCAGGTGTGGGTTCCAGACTGGTGCTGCATACTCTAGTATGGGCCTGACGTACACGTTGTACAGTGTCCTGAACGATTCCTTGTTAAGGTAACGGAACGTTAATCTTAAGTTTGCCAGTCGCTCATATGCTGCCGCAGTTATCTGGTTGATGTGTGCTTCCGGAGACATGCTTGGTGTTATACTCACCCCAAGGTCTTTCTCCTTTAACGAGGTTTGTAGTCTTTGTCCACCTAGCCTGTACTCAGTCAGCGGTCTTCTTTGCCCTTCTCCGATCTTCATGACTTTGCATTTGGTGGGATTAAATTCGAGAAGCCAATTCCTAGACCAGATGTCCAGCTTGTCCAGGTCTCTTTGAAGTCCTGCTTGGTCCTCATCCGATTTGATTCTCCTCATTAATTTCACATCATCTGCGTGTGTATTTGTGTACTCATATATGTATGAGTGTCTGTGCTCGTTTGTGTACTCACCTAGTTGTGGTTGCAGGGGTCGAGTCAAAGCTCCTGGCCCCTGTGTATGTATGCTCGTGTGTGTGTATTCACCTACAGTGGTACCCCGGTTTACGATGGTCTCCAAACTCTCCCTTTTATGTAAGTTTATTTTTTAAATGCTTTTGTAAGTGTATTTTTGGGGGTCTAAAAGGACTAGTCTATTTTACATTATTCCTTATGGGGATAAATTCGTTTGGTAATGGCACTTGAACAGCATTCTGGAACGAAAAAATATAGTAAACCGGGGTACCACTGTATTTGTGTGCGAGTGACCCAACAATTAATATTTGCACCGATAACTCATTACAGTTGTGACCGGGTGTGGACGTGTGAATTGCTCATTACTTTATAATTTGTTCATGATTGTAACCATGTATAAATGTAAGTAAGTAAATTTACTTACATGATTCATTACCTTTGTACCTTGTTCAGCTATCAAAACTTTGGGGTCCAGTTCCTAGATCCATTATGCCCTCTGTAATCTGTAAATACCTTTGTAACTTGTCATGATTGTGACCAGATCTACCTGGAGTTCATTACCTTTGTAACTTGCTCAGCTATCAAAACTTTGGGCCTCAGTCCCTGGACAGATTATGTACCTCTGTAATCTTTTGACTACTGCCCACAGTTTGGGTATGGAGTGCATAATAAAGATATACTAACTAACCTTGCTTTTACTGATGCAAATTGGCCTATGATGTGCTCAAATTCAGTTTCTTCTCTTTCCACACTCAGCAGAGTAAGTTCACAGAGTCTGCCATGACCCATGGAGCTCTCAAATATGAAAATATTAGTTTTAACTTGCTGAATGATCTCTCACAGCTGGCGATGGAAACTGCGATGGTTAGCATTATCTGAATAGCAATCCGAAGATTAGGGAAGACGCTCTCATCTTCATACCGAACAATAAATTGAAGAAGTTCTTCAGATCTTGATATTTTTATGTTGGTCCAACTTGATAGCAACATTCTGCAATCCAAAATTTCTTCATATAGCTGCTGCCCATCAACATCAGAGCTGTACAATTCACCCAAATTTACGCACTTCTTTAGGTCATTACTGTTGGCGCCTCAACCCAGTCTCTCGACATTGATTAGTTTTTAGTTTAACATCTTTATTATGCACCCCATACCCATCCTGTGGGCGGTAGTTAAAAGATTACATAGGTACATTATTATTATCATCATTATAATCAAAAAGAAGCACAAAACCTACTAAGGTCACATAGGTACATTATGGGTCCAGAGACTGGGCTGCAAAGTTTTGATAGATGAACAAGTTACAAATAATAATAATACTAATCTTTATTTCTACAAGTACAAGGTATACAGGTCTAGCTGACGTATACAGGCTGTAATGAGTTATAAAATCATAAGGAGTTATTTATGCAGATATTAATTAGGTCACACACACAAAGTGGCAATGCTTTATTTACGGTGAGCAAAGTCAGAGAATTGTTCTGGAAATACTTTGAACCCAGCTTTATTCTGTTCTCAATGTGTCAGGCAGAATTGCTTTTCCAGTATCCTTGCCAAACTTCAGAAGTTCAATGTCATGCTGTTCAATTACTTCTGGTACAACAGTTCCACTTTCCTTCTTTGTGAAGAAATGTTTCATGGTCTTACATAATGCTCTGAAATAAGGAAATGGTGCTTTTAATAAGAACATTTTTTTTTTTTTTTTAACACATCGGCCGATTCCCACCAAGGCAGGGTGGCCCGAAAAAGAAAAACTTTCATCATCATTCACTCCATCACTGTCTTGCCAGAAGGGTGCTTTACACTACAGTTATAAAACTGCAACATTAACACCCCTCCTTCAGAGTGCCGGCACTGTACTTCCCATCTCCAGAACTCAAGTCCGGCCTGCCGGTTTCCTGAATCCCTTCATAAATGTTACTTTGCTCACACTCCAACAGCACGTCAAGTATTAAAAACCATATGCCTCCATTCACTCCTATCAAATACGCTCACACATGCTTGCTGGAAGTCCAAGCCCTCGCACACAAAACTTCCTTTACCCCCTCCCTCCAACCTTTCCTAGGCCGACCCCTACCCCGCCTTCCCTCCACTACAGATTTATACACTCTCGAAGTCACTCTGTCTCGTTCCATTCTCTCTACATGTCCAAACCACCTCAACAACCCCTCCTCAGCTCTCTGAACAATCGTTTTGGTAATCCCGCACCTCCTCCTAATTTCCAAACTCCGAATTCTCTGCATTATATTCACACCACACATTGACCTCAGACATGACATCTCCACTGCCTCCAGCCTTCTCCTCGTTGCAACATTCATCACCCATGCTTCACACCCATATAAGAGCGTTGGTATAACTATACTCTCATACATTCCCCTCTTTACTTCCATGGACAAGGTTCTTTGTCTCCACAGACTCCGAAGTGCTCCACTCACCCTTTTCCCCTCATCAATTCTATGATTCACCTCATCCTTCATAGACCCATCCGCCGACATGTCCACTCCCAAATATCTGAATACATTCACCTCCTCCATACTCTCTCCCTCCAATCTGATATCCAATCTTTCGTCACCTATTCTTTTTGTTATCCTCATCACCTTACTCTTTCCTATATTCACTTTCAATTTTCTTCTTTTACACACCTACCAAATTCATCCACAAACCTCTGCAGCTTCTCTTCAGAATCTCCCAAAAGCACAGTGTCATCAGCAAAAGCAACTGTGACAACTCCCACTTTGTATTTGCTTCTTTATCTTTTAGCCCAACACCTCTTGCCAAGACCCTCGCATTCACTTCTCTTAGTGAATGCGAGGGTCTTAAAGGTGTTGAAGCTAAAGATAAAAAGCAAATACAAGTGGGAAAAACATTAAATTTCAGATTTTGCACAAAATTCTAGACTACCTCCCTAGTTTGCGCAGAATAGTCTTACTGCCAGTTGACACTGAGCAGTGGTACTGTGAGGTATGTGATCATGTAGTTCCTAGCACTGTGGCTTAATAATCTAGCCATCCTAGTGCTTCCCACCCATGATAATCAAAGACAGATCATACGTCTGAAGAATTTTTTTTTCACTATCCGAAGATGGCTTGTCTGACTTTAATAGAAACTGTTCAGCGGTGCCCCCCTTCAAGTGGCACCCAGGGTATGTGCCATACCTTAGGTACGCCACTAGGTGTATGAGATTCATTATAGTGTATGTGGTCCATTATGTGTATGTGATCCAATGAAACCATCCATAGGTATGTCACATATTGCACATTCTTGTAATATGTTGCACCATCAGCACAAACACAGCAAATAGAAAAGCCTCAAATGATCTATCTTCAGCTTTCTATTCACCTCTAAATGTTCAGAGCTGACTCATGACTTTCACATTTTTGATTCTCAAAACTTTTGGGTTAGTTGTGAATCTTAACCTTGTATGAAACAACTAATTAGGCACTGATTTAAAGACAGTATGTACAGTACTATTTGATAATAGTTTACTATGTACAGAAATAACATTTACAAAAACACGACTGAGCACGTGATTAAAAAAATAAGTTACCTAAGATTCTTTCTGGCAAAAACCATAAGCTTCTGCCTCATATACTATCACTGCTTATAAAATACATGAAAACAATTCTCTTCAGATCCAGGAGTAAATAATAAATTGTCTACTCTATATTTATAAACAACAGAAATGTTCAAGTGTAAAGAAATAAAAATTACTAAATTATAACCATTGGAAAATATATACCATAGTTACATTCCTAGACCATAAAAAGAATATTTTTCAGTAGCGTACATTATGAGCACAGCCAACACTCCAGTCATACAAATACAATCCCTTATCCACAATTTTATTTACAAGGGAAGATGGTTTCTGGTAGCAATGTTTGTATGAAGTAGCATTTCAAAGTTATGTACAAGTGACCAGTCTAATGGGTAAGGGGATTGTTCAAGATACCGTCTAATGTCCATCATGGAACGTCGAATAGAGCTTTCTGTTAGTCCATCCGGTGGGGGTAGAAAATTGTTGGGTTGGTGATTATCCATTTTGTATTGCTGTAAAAGTCTTTCTGCTGTGTAACTGCCTTGTGAGGCCGTTGGAACAGACACTGTATGATCGCGTGAGCTTGTTATCACCCCCCGATTTATTGTGTTTCCTGAAAATGTATCTCTGCCACAGTAGAGATCTGTGCTATATATGTGTGATCCTAAAAATTTGTTTGCTGCTGCAACTGAAGAAAATTGCTGTCCCCCTCCTCCACTTCCTACAGGAGGACCCATATTATTTGCCGCCTGCACTGTTGCTTCTGCTGGGTTAATGGGACCTCTGGAGAACCCATCATAATTACTGATAGACTCCTGTGTTGTGGATGGAACTGAAAAACCAAACATATCTCTGTTATATGTGTTGGTCACAGACTGTGGGTTTGGAAGGGGTTTCATTGTGTTAGGAACAACAGATGGAGTCTGCATAACACCCATGTTATTTCCTGCATTGTGTTCTTCATTAAACTGAAAACGAATCTGCTGTTTGTATTCTGTGGTAGGTTGAACACCATTCTGAGTTGGGATTGTTGGTGTATCTTGCTCAACCTCCCTATTCTCACTCAACCCATATTTTCTTTTCCATGTGTCAAGCCAAGTAGAGGTGGGAATGAAATCAACTTTTCCCAAGACCTCAGCGAGCTCTTTAGCTTTTTGGCGTAAAATGGGCCCAGTGAGAGGACCATTTTGATCTTTTACCTCATTGTACCACTTAAAGAGAGCTTCTTCCACCTCTGAGGCAGAACCTTTCCTCATACGCTTCCGATCTGCTGACGGATCACCATAGAATGCTTTAAGGATTGTTTCTTTATTTTTTTTAATTATACTAAGAGTGGACTTAGATACATTATACATGTCTACCCATTCTCTTAACTTTACATTAGGTTCAGCTTCCATTTGATGGATTATTTCCACTTTTTGTCTCAATGATAGAGAAGTACGAGTTTCTTTTTCATATGCAGTATGGAATAATTGCATATCACCATCATCATATTCTGATGGAAGAACATTTTGTGTCTCTGTTCCATCATATTGCTTGGGACGCCCACAGGTCACATTATTACGTTTTTTCCAGCGAGCAAACCAACCTTCAGTTGGTACAAAGTCAGGTTTTCCAAGCGACAGAGCAATAGCCTTGGCTTTTTTTCTTAAGATACCTGCTGTTATGGGTAAATTTTTTTCTTTAACTTTTAAATACCATACATATAATGCATCTTCAATATCAGGAGCTTTTCCCTTTTTATTACGTCTTCTCTCCTTATCTGGGCTATTTATGTAATTTTTAATAATAAGGTCTCGATTTTTCATCATGTGAAGCATTGTGGTTTTAGGTACATCAAAAAATGAAGCCATATCACGCAAACTCCATTTCATAGGTAAACTTTCCACTGCTTTTACAATTTCAAATTTTTGCCTTAAAGTTAGCGTTTGTCTTTTTATTCCTTTTCCTGATCTTCGTATAAAGTCATCAGTTTCCTGAAGGCTAATCTGTAACAGGCTACTAATATCCTGGGCTGTTGGAGATGAATTATCATCTTCATCATCTTGTTCTGAGGCCTGATCATCTTCCATATCATGCTCATTGCCCTCATCCTTAATATCATTCGTATCAATCGCCCTTTCATCATCACTTCCATCACCATCACCACTCCCATTTTCATTACAACCTTGAAGGTATTCCTCGACAGAAAAAGTTATATTATGCCGTTTCTTCCATCTTTCTAACCATCCAGTTGTAGGTCGAAAACTGTAACTTCCCTGAGATACAGCAAGGTCTCTAGCTTTTTCAAACAAAACAATGTTTGAAAGAGGTAGTTTTTGCTTTTTAGCAGTTTTATACCACTGATAGAGAGCATGTTCAACATGGGGAGCTTTTCCAGATCTTAATCTTTTTCTTCGTCCATTTGGATTACGTTTATAAGCCTCTATAATTCTATCTCTTGCACGTAGAATATTAAAAAGAGTATTACGAGGTATCCCAAAATGAATTGCCATTTCTCTATGAGATATTTTGCCAGGGAGTTTCTCAATTTCTTGCAAAATTTCTACCTTACGCTTCCATGTAATTTCTGCCCTGCGTTTAGGTTCAATCTTTTTTTGAGACTGCATCAGTAAGCGCACCTCTTCTTCAATTGAGCATTCATCAGATAAATTTAGAACTATGGTGCCATCTTCAATTGTGTCTTCATTTTCTTGTTGTTCTTCCCCATTGTGAGAGGCTGCATCTTTCTCTTTCCCAAGCTCCATCTCAAAAAATCTGAAAGGAAAAAAAAATTACACAGTAGCGTGGGATCACTTCAGTCGACTCATGTCAAAAATTTATTTTCCACTTAAAATGCAATTTATCTTATAAAATTTAACCAAACATATTAGTTCTTTAAATTGAGACAGCAGAACTCAAATATTTTGGGAAGAATGCAAACTGTATGCTCCATTAGAAATTGAAAAGCTTTATTTATTATGATTAGTTTCATGCAATAAATCTGTACATACACGATATACTTTGGTATGATATATGTTTGTTCAGAGTAACATTGTCTTACTCTTTTTTGGATATTATTAAAAATAACTGCTAAACACATATGGGTCACACAACTGCAATTAAAATAATAAAACTGCTTTCTAAGATGGCCTAATGAAGATGGAAAAAACAATTCATCTAATTATGAGAAGATACATAAAGCAAAAATTAGATATTTTTATCATAATGGCCATTTCCCACCATGATAGGATGACCCAGAGATAGCAACACATTCATCATCTCTCATTAAATAGATTCCATCCTTCAAACTTCCTCTCTTCAATCTGACATTCAATCTTTCATTAATTTGTTCATATTCTACACTATGCTCTTTACTGTGTTTGCTTTTAACTTCATTCTTTTACACACTCTCCTATAATTACACAACATTGTAAATGTAAACACATAACAATTATTGTAAGACATAATGGTTGTCTGAATGTGCGTGGATGTAGTGCGGATGATAAGAAAGAGATGATTGCCGATGTTATGAATGAAAAGAAGTTGGATGTCCTGGCCCTAAGCGAAACAAAGCTGAAGGGGGTAGGCGAGTTTCAGTGGGGAGAAATAAATGGGATTAAGTCAGGGTATCTAGAGAGTTAGAGCTAAGGAAGGGGTAGCAATAATGTTGAAGGATCAGTTATGGAAGGAAAAGAGGGAATATAAATGTGTAAATTCAAGGATTATGTGGATTAAAATAAGGGTCGGATGCGAAAAGTGGGTCATAATAAGCGTGTATGCACCTGGAGAAGAGAGGAGTGTAGAGGGAGAGAGAGATTTTGGGAGATGTTAAGCGAATGTATAGGAACTTTTGAACCAAATGAGAGAGTAATTGTGGTAGGGGACCTAAATGCTAAAGTGGGAGAAACATGCAGAGAGGGTGTAGTAGGTAAGTTTGGGGTGCCAGGTGTAAATGATAATGGGAGCCCTTTGATTGAACTTTGTATAGAAAGGGGTTTAGTTATAGGTAATACATATTTTAAGAAAAGAGGATAAATAAGTATACAAGATATGATGTAGGGCGTAATGACAGTAGTTTGTTGGACTATGTATTGGTAGATAAAAGACTGTTGAGTAGACTTCAGGATGTGCATGTTTATAGAGGGGCTACAGATATATCAGATCACTTTTTAGTTATAGCTACAGTGGGAGTAAAAGGTAGATGGGATACAAGGAAAATAGAATCAGTAAGTAAAAGAGGGTGAAGGTTTATAAACTAAAAGGAGGCAGTTAGGGTAAGATATAAACAACTATTGGAGGATAGATGGGCTAGTGAGAGTGTAGGCAATGGGGTCGAAAATGTATGGGGTAGATTTAAAAATGTAGTGTTAGAGTGTTCAGCAGAAGTTTGTGGTTACAGGCGAGTGGGTGCAGGAGGAAGAGGAGCGATTGGTGGAATGATGATGTAAAGAGAGTAGTAAGGGAGAAAAAGTTAGCATATGAGAGGTTTTTACAAAGTAGAAGTGATGCAAGGAGGGAAGAGTATATGGAGAGAAAAAGAGAGGTTAAAGAGTGGTGAAGCAATGTAAAAGAGAGCAGATGAGAGAGTGGGTGAGATGTTATCAGCAAATTTTGTTGAAAATAAGAAAAAGTTTTGGAATGAGATTAATAAGTTGAGGAAGCCTAGAGAACAAATGGATTTGACAGTTAAAAATAGGAGAGGAGAGTTATTAAATGGAGAGTTAGAGGTATCGGGAAGATGGAGAGAATATTTTGAGGATTTGTTAAATGTTGATGAAGACAGGGAAGCTGTGATTTCGTGTGTAGGGCAAGGAGGAATAACATCTTGTAGGAGTGTGGAAGAGCCAGTTGTGGGTGTAGGGGAAGTTCGTGAGGCAGTGGGTAGAATGAAAGGGGTAAGGCAGCTGGGATTGATGGGATAAAGATAGAAATGTTAAAAGCAGGTGGGGATATAATTTTGGAGTGGTTGGTGCTATTATTTAATAAATGTATGGAAGAGGGTAAGGTACCTAGGGATTGGCAGAGAGCGTGTATTGTTCCTTTGTATAAAGGCAAAGGGGACAAAAGAGAGTGCAAAAATTATAGGGGAATAAGTCTGTTGAGTGTACCTGGTAAAGTGTATGGTAGAGTTATTATTGAAAGAATTAAGAGTAAAACAGAAAGCAGGATAGCAGATGAACAAGGGGCTTTAGGAAAGGTAGGGGGTGTGTAGACCAAGTGTTTACAGTGAAACATATAGGTGAACAGTATTTGGATAAGGGTAAAGATGTTTTTGTGGCATTTATGGATTTGGAAAAGGCGTATGATAGGGTAGATAGGGGGCAATGTGGCAGATGTTGCAGGTGTATGGAATAGGAGGAAGGTTACTGAAAGCAGTGAAGAGTTTTTATGAGGATAGTGAGGCTCAGGTTAGAGTGTGTAGGAGGGAAGGGGACTATTTCCCAGTAAAAGTGGGCCTTAGACAAGGATGTGTGATGTCACCGTGGTTGTTCAATATATTTATAGATGGGGTTGTAAGAGAAGTGAATGCGAGGGTCTTGGCAAGAGGTGTTGGGCTAAAAGATAAAGAAGCAAATACAAAGTGGGAGTTGTCACAGTTGCTTTTTGCTGATGACACTGTGCTTTGGGAGATTCTGAAGAGAAGCTGCAGAGGTTGGTGGATGAATTTGGTAGGTGTGTAAAAGAAGAAAATTGAAAGTGAATATAGGAAAGAGTAAGGTGATGAGGATAACAAAAAGAATAGGTGACGAAAGATTGGATATCAGATTGGAGGGAGAGAGTATGGAGGAGGTGAATGTATTCAGATATTTGGGAGTGGACATGTCGGCGGATGGGTCTATGAAGGATGAGGTGAATCATAGAATTGATGAGGGGAAAAGGGTGAGTGGAGCACTTGGAGTCTGTGGAGACAAAGAACCTTGTCTATGGAAGTAAAGAGGGAATGTATGAGAGTATAGTTATACCAACGCTCTTATATGGGTGTGAAGCATGGGTGATGAATGTTGCAACGAGGAGAAGGCTGGAGGCAGTGGAGATGTCATGTCTGAGGTCAATGTGTGGTGTGAATATAATGCAGAGAATTCGGAGTTTGGAAATTAGGAGGAGGTGCGGGATTACCAAAACGATTGTCCAGAGAGCTGAGGAGGGTTGTTGAGGTGGTTTGGACATGTAGAGAGAATGGAACGAGACAGAGTGACTTCGAGTGTATAAATCTGTAGTGGAGGGAAGGCGGGGTAGGGGTCGGCCTAGGAAAGGTTGGAGGGAGGGTAAAGGAAGTTTTGTGTGCGAGGGCTTGGACTTCCAGCAAGCATGTGTGAGCGTATTTGATAGGAGTGAATGGAGGCATATGGTTTTTAATACTTGACGTGCTGTTGGAGTGTGAGCAAAGTAACATTTATGAAGGGATTCAGGGAAACCGGCAGGCCGGACTTGAGTTCTGGAGATGGGAAGTACAGTGCCGGCACTCTGAAGGAGGGGTGTTAATGTTGCAGTTTTATAACTGTAGTGTAAAGCACCCTTCTGGCAAGACAGTGATGGAGTGAATGATGATGAAAGTTTTTCTTTTTCGGGCCACCCTGCCTTGGTGGGAATCGGCCGATGTGTTAATAAAATAAAAATAATGTATTATAATCTAAGATGTAAAACCTTTCATGCATTTTATGATTGTTCAAGGTTCAATAGGTTAAGGAAGCAGTAAGTAATGAATGTACTAAATAAAGGTTATCTATTACATTTATACCAAATTGATATCAGAAACATGATAAAACTTTCAATATCTTCTTTTTAAACCAACATTTCAATATAAAAACTAAAAAACTGTAATATGTTCATCTAAGTCTTGACTATATACATATTATAATATTTAGAGTTGGGTATTGTCACACAAAATGTAACCAGAACATCAAAATTGTGTAATAATTTAAGTGAAAAATGCAGAGTGACTCATAGTTTTACATAATTCATCAACAAATGTTTTAGTAGTAAATATTGCAAATTTGTAGTTTTTCTGGGAATTAATTTCATTTACACACTTACACATATCAAATTCCTCCCCCATAAAAAAAAAACCCACACCCCCATCCACTAGTCCACCCTCTCTCTCCTTTGTTCCCTCTTACCTAATTCTAACTTCAAATGCCACTTAGTTTCCAGCAGTGATACCAACTCATCCTCTACAAGCAATTCAGTGCTTGTATAATGCAGTGAAGAGATACTTTATGAGAAATGGGAATGGCAAGGCGAGGCACACCCAAGATGAACTGATATACAAGGCTTTCCTCCTCTCTGTGTTTTGAAAGATGCACTTTTAGTTTAAGTTTTTTTCCTTAAAAACTCATTTCTTTTCAGAGGTAGTAGAATATATTCCTTAACATCAGAATACACAGTCATTGCTTCAACTCTCACAATTCAGGTTACTGCAAGAAGACAAATAAAATGTAAGGTTCTAAAATAAATAAAATATACAATGTTATTCACAAACTATTCATTGTGTTTTCATACATTACAATAGATAAAGACTAATGTAAAAACAACACTAAATGATTTACTTGACTCATTCTTGGGCTAATAAAAATTATAATTATAATAATAATAATTAAAAAAATAATAATAATAGTAATAATAATTACAAATAGGTAAATACTACTTATAATAATACAACAAGAATATCTTTAATTTAAAAATGAGCACTGTATAGTACTGTACACATTAAACTTTTGTTACCATTGATAATACTGCACATAATTATATACGATTTAAATAGAGAGAAGATACAGTGGTACCTTGACTTATGAGTTTAATCCGTTCCGTGACCTAGCTCGTAACTCAATTTGCTTGTACGTATATCAAATCAGTTTTCCTAATTGAAATTAACTGAAATGCCATTAATCCATTCCAGATGAATTCCTGGCTCTTGGGAGGCAGGAGAAAATACTTCAATATAACACTAATATTAACTCTACTACATATTTATCTATCACAATTGATCTAATATGACATAATAAACAATATAAATAACATAGAAACATGATACAGTATATACTGTAGAATGAATAAAATGTCATTATGTGACGAGTGGTGGCGGCCACTCCCGAGGTAAAAATAATTATCGCTCTGACCATATCTTCCCATGCTTCCCCTTCTGAGGTCTTATTATAAGAGAAAATGGAGTGCTTGTGAGGCTAACTGCACTAGATCATTAGTTTCATAAGGAAAACACTGAAACAATGTATGTATTTATAAATAAGAAATACAGTGGTACCTCGAGTTACGATATTTTTTCGTTCGAGAATGCTGTTCAAGTGCCATTACCAAACGAATTTATCCCCATAAGGAATAATGTAAAATAGACTAGTCCTTTTACACCCCCAAAAATATACTTACAAAAGCATTTAAAAAAATAAACTTACATAAAAGGGCGATTTTGGGGACCATCGTAACTCGAGGTACCACTGTACATGTATTGTATAAAAACATA
The DNA here is from genome assembly GCA_009830355.1 of Cherax destructor. Taxonomy (NCBI): domain Eukaryota; kingdom Metazoa; phylum Arthropoda; class Malacostraca; order Decapoda; family Parastacidae; genus Cherax; species Cherax destructor. The sequence goes on along the minus strand of WNWK01020255.1, from coordinate 20,545 downwards.
ATAGAGAATGTAAAGAAATAAACTGGTTTTATAAAGTGTACATATTTATCTTGGAGAACAGAGTGGTGTATGCTGTCAGTGGCCCTACAAACCCCAACAACAACAAAGATAGACAGAGGAAATTGGAGGAGTTCGTTTCGTGCTTTTTCTATCGCTTAGTCACTTAACTTACTTGCCACACTCTTAATGCTACACTTTATCGCTGAACTTAATTGCTACAATTTGTTTTTCTTTTTTTTTCACTTCATTGGAGGAGTTCGTTCTGCTTTAGTATGGTACATATCATAGAAGTACTACACTGGTACTGCATCGCCAACTCCACTACCCGCACACCTCGCTCATGTTTTTCTATGATTTTATGCTTTAATTCAATGGACATCATCCTCTTTTACTTCTCAGCACTGTCCTTTGAATTACTTTCTTAGGACTCATGGTTAGAAAAAAGAAATTTGTCAAAATAACTGCACAAAACGCAAGCACAACACAAGAGAGATGCTTCCACGGCGAGGTAAACATGTGCACTGCTGAGCGGATGTTGTGGCATTTACTGCGCCAACTAGTGGCGGCATATCTGAAGCTCTCTCGTAACTCGTATTTTGGCTTGTAACTCAGAGCAAAAAATCAACCGAGCAACGACTTGTGACTCGGAAAACTCGTACATTGGGTACTCTAAAGTCTAGGTACCACTGTACAGTATCTACTGTATGGCTTATAATTTTATGTATAAAATTATAAAACATACCATGGTACCGTGGTACCTCGGTTTTTGTCGATAATTCATTCCAGAATGCTGTTTGAGCGCCATTACTGAACGAATTTGTTCCCATAAGGACAAATGTAAATTAGATTAGTCCATTTCAGACCCCCAAAAATACACTTACAAAAGCACTTACAATAATACACTTACATAATTGTTCGAGTTGGGAGCTGTACGAAAACCGAGGTACCACTGTATTTGTAATTTTCCACAAATTCAAAACATTCTTCAAATTAAGGTTTTCTAACACACCAGCCATCTTCCACTGGGGTAGGGTGACCCAAAGGTTAACTCTAGGTGTACCAGTACAGTATATGCACTGAGTAATATATGTGTGTGTGTGTGGGAGAGAGTTAAGTGTATTCTGTCTTGTAATGAATATCTGTTGGGAATGAATGAGATTATCATTTATATTTATGTACTGGTGCCTGTTGCTGGGGTAAGACTGGATATCATCTGTGACCTATTTTGTAAACCTCAAGGCAAAATTATTCAAACAGCCATTCTGTAAATAAGCAAGACAAACTGCTTACGACTTTTCTTCATTTTGTATCTATCAGTTTCTACTGACTGTCTGCGAAGCAGACACTTATTATACATGAGAAGCACTGCATAAGATTAGCTTCTTCAGATTGCATCTTACTACCCATCCAGATTAATAATTTGAGTAAAATCTTCCCCTTTCTTCCTCTACATATGATTTCACAAACTATTATAGTTATACAATGGATGCAATTAATGCATAATAAGGTAGCAAAAACAATATTTATGGAAGTGCTAAACCCATGGGGGGTCATACATCACCTTAAGCATGGGAAGTAATCAGATCTGATCAAAGGAAAGAGCAAATAGCTCTGATTCATTGGAACAAGAGCCCTTCACCAGAATCAAGGCACCGCTCATGAAAGAACATAACACTGCAGTTATAGAAATGTGCAGGTATATTAATACTGACAGATTGTGGTAATACAATAATAATAATAATATCTTTATTTACTACATGTACATGGTATACAGACCTATCTGACATCAATGACATGCTACTATATAAAAAGCCGCTTGTTATGCAGACCATTTCGGGCAAATTAGGTCAGTTTTGTCCCAGGATGCGACCCAGGTACCCATTTTACTGATGGGGTGAACATAGACAACTGGTGTAAGGAAACATGTCCGATGTTTCCACCCCTTTGCTGGGAATCGAACCGGGACCCTCACCGTGTGAAGTGAGAGCTTTTTTGCCACCAAGCCACAGGGCACCACATGCACACTCAAGGCATTTATTGAAGAAGTTTTGCAACTGATGACTTTATTAACCCTAATGATTAAGACTGATAAAGCCACTATCAACAAAACGTCTGCTCCGACGAATCTTTAATTGTGCTTGTGTCTTAATCCCAGTTATAGACATTCTATTGGTGATAAATAATGAAGATATAAATAATGAAGATATAAATAATGAAGATATAAATAATGAAGATATAAATAATGAAGATATAAATAATGAAGATATAAATAATGAAGATATAAATAATGAAGATATAAATAATGAAGATATAAATAATGAAGATATAAATAATGAAGATATAAATAATGAAGATATAAATAATGAAGATATAAATAATGAAGATATAAATAATGAAGATATAAATAATGAAGATATAAATAATGAAGATATAAATAATGAAGATATAAATAATGAAGATATAAATAATGAAGATATAAATAATGAAGATATAAATAATGAAGATATAAATAATGAAGATATAAATAATGAAGATATAAATAATGAAGATATAAATAATGAAGATATAAATAATGAAGATATAAATAATGAAGATATAAATAATGAAGATATAAGTAATGAAGATATAAGTAATGAAGATATAAATAATGAAGATATAAATAATGAAGATATAAATAATGAAGACATAAATAATGAAGACATAAATAATGAAGACATAAATAATGAAGACATAAATAATGAAGACATAAATAATGAAGATATAAATAATGAAGATATAAATAATGAAGATATAAATAATGAAGATATAAATAATGAAGATATAAATAATGAAGATATAAATAATGAAGATATAAATAATGAAGATATAAATAATGAAGATATAAATAATGAAGATATAAATAATGAAGATATAAATAATGAAGATATAAATAATGAAGATATAAATAATGAAGATATAAATAATGAAGATATAAATAATGAAGATATAAATAATGAAGATATAAATAATGAAGATATAAATAATGAAGATATAAATAATGAAGATATAAATAATGAAGATATAAATAATGAAGATATAAATAATGAAGATATAAATAATGAAGATTTAAATTAGGCTAGTCTAAAAAAAAGTGACCCAAAAAAAGGTGTGACTTAAAATAAGTGTGTCCATTTTTATATAAGCTCAAGAGATACAATACTGTTTAATGCCGTGCTTGAACTATGTTACTATTATATTAAGGGAGGAGCACCAAGGCCATAAGATTGGTACTCAATTTTTTTCCTTTCTTCAGGATACGTGCAGTTTGCTTAGAGGTATCTTCCCCTTTAAGCAGTCGCTGTGGTCGTCAGTCTTATTTATTTCAGAAACTCTGGTTAGTTTGAAATGTTATATACAGTACTATGAAAATACTTGGCTCGAGGCTTAAGTCTAATGCAGTTGGAAGATAGTTTCCTTAACCTATAATTATATGGTATGATCTAGGGAGGTCTAACCCCAAAACTAAAACCTGCTAATCATTTGACAATAACTCCTAGGAAATTAAAAGTTTGATGGCAATGTTTGTACGAGTAGTTAGGAGGTAGTGTGGAAAGGCATCGTCCCGACCCTCACACTCTGACCTCGTACAGCGTTACTACCACATAACACACATTGAAAAATATTTCAAGTATATGGTAGACCTCAATAAGTTCTACTGAACTGTGTGGCATTAAATCTACCTGCAAATTAAGTGTCAAGTGTCAAAAGCGGTGTAAACAGACAGCATCTATCCACCTCTGTTTGTTACATGGCAACACTAGTCTAATGTTATTGTTCCTCTGGAGTCTGGATAATGAAGTATTCATTTCTGTCTTTATTTCTAATTAACAATACCTATTACAATACATTGTAACGAGTAAAATTATAACATTCTAATTACAACGATAATATTCACAATGGGATGAAAATAAATGTTTTACTGAAATATTCTCCGCTTTATAATCGATTACTTTTGCCATATATCTGGCGAGGTGTAGAGAGGGAAGTACAAAAATGTATTTGCGAGTCTCAAGCCAGACACAGGAATGATAGGATTCTCGACAGTGGAGGCAGTGTACGACTGTGTACTCCATCTCACATTGATCTTCAGATTTATGATAAAACTGACGAATTGTCAAAGGCATATGCGTTCAAGGAGGGAATAAATTACAATCTTGGGCTGTCAACTAGTAGTTTGCGAACAGAATTACGAAAAGAACTTCGTAGACTTGATGCTGAGATAGATTGACACCAGTCAGTCATTTATTATTATTATTATTATTATAATCAAGGGGGAGCGCTAAACCCGTAGGATTATGCAGGGGATGTGGAAGGTATTCAGGCTTAATTCAGGGAACTGGAGCACAGATCCAATTCCCTAGATCAAGAGCCCCTCACCAGAGTCAAGGAACCTCTCTTGAGGGGACCAGTCAGTCAACCTACCATTCTACCATGCAGGAAGAGCCACATGTCTATGGTGCATCCAACAAGATAGTAAACAGAATCTTTGGATAGGATGGATAATGAGAACCTTCAAAACTAGGGACGCCAAGCCCATGATGACACTCTTCAAATCACTTGTTCATTCTAGGCTGGAATACTGCTGTAAACTAACAGCCCCCTTCAAGGCTGGCGACATTGCAGACCTGGAGAGTGTACAAAGAACTTTCACAGCACACATAAGTACGATAAAGCACCTAAATTACTGGGAACGGTTGAAGGCCCTTGATCTGTATTCCCTGGAACGCAGGCGAGAGAGATACATGATAATATACACTTGGAAGGTCCTGGAGGGATTGGTGCCAAACCTGCACACGAAAATCACTCCCTATGAAAGCAAAAGACTCGGCAGGAGATGCAACATTTCCCCGATAAAAAGCAGGGGCGCCACGAGTACACTGAGAGACAACACCATAAGTGTCCGGGGCCCAAGACTGTTCAACTGCCTCCTAGCATACATTAGGGGGATTACCAATAGACCCCTGGCTGTATTCAAGAAGGCACTGGACAGACACCTAAAGTCAGTACCTGACCAACCGAGCTGTGGTTCGTACGTCAGTTTGCGTGCGGCCGACAGTAACAGCCTGGTTGATCAGACCTTGATCCACCATGAGGCCTGGTCTCAGACCTGGCTGCGGGGGCGTTGACCCCCGAAACCCTCTCCAGGTAAACTCCAGATCCCGTAGCTCGACTGCTAACTTACTCGGCTCACACATTGAGGTCCGTGGTTCGATCCCCGGTACGGGTGGAAACATTAGGACGTGTTTCCTTAAGATACCTGTTGTCCCTGTTCACCTATCAGTAAAATAGGTGCCTGGATGTTAGTTGACTGGTGTGGGTTGCATTCTGCTTACAAAATTGACAATTTTCTCGAAATGCTCTACATAACAAGGGGCTTCCTATATAGTAATATGTCATTGATGTTATCTAGACCTATATACGTTGTACATGTACTTGTAGAAATAAATATTATTATTATTATTATTTGATGTCACTTCCGCTCGGCTCCGGCTGGTCTACAAGTATCTCTGGGTGGTTGGGTTAACATCACCAGCTGATGTAGAGAACTAAATGTAAACTTTGCCATTATCACACCTTGCATCATTATGTGCTGGAATGTAATCAGATTAATGAATTCAAAGGCAATTCACTCACAAATATTCAAGTCATAGTATTTTATCCAGTGGCATATTACTAATCATTCAGGAAAATACCCTGACTTTGCCTATTGTTAATAACTCATAGCCACTTATACTTGTTTAAATTTTATACATTACTAAAATCTAAATATAAATAATTATAAAGCACATACAAGCTATATTAATATTTTTATAGCTTAATTTATGTGTGCATAAATAAATCTTACAATTATAACCAGATATAAGCACGTAAATAACTAAATTCAATACTACTGTAATTTAGGTCGATCACCATGCCCAGCCCTTCTAGGGCAGGGTAGGTGCCAAGGCTGGAGCTTGCTACCATCTGCAGCTCGTAAGCCTGCCCTTCCCGTTAGGGAAGGTGGCAGACCAGAGAGGCCTAGCATCTATCTACCTCCATGCCTCGTGCTGGTGGGGAATGTGGCTAGGCCTGGGGCCAGTTGGTCCTGCCGATGAGGCGTATCCCTTCCCATGGAAGACATAGGTCTCTGACACTCCCACGCCAAGGAGCCGGTGCCGGGTCGCCATCTGGTAAAGACCCGGGCCGGGAGAATTCCCGGTGAATCAACGCCTCCACCTGTAATTTAATTTATATAAAAGAGAGAGACACCATGGCCAGCCCTTCTAGGGTGGGGTAGGTGCCAGAGCCAGAACTTGCTCCCATCTGCGGCTCACAAGACTCATTCCCACGGTCCCCCTGGGGCGTGGAAAATGGCAGACAAGGCGCCTAGCTTCTCCCTACGAGGCCCCGTGAGGGCGGGGAACGTGGCTAGGCCTAGGAACAGTTGGTCCCAGGCGATGAGGGGGGTACTTGGACCTCCCTCCCGGCCAAGGCCGGGTCACCATCTGGAAAAGACCCGGGCCGGGAGAGTACCGGCGAATCTACAACTGTAATTTATTTAGCTCTCAAAACCTTGCAGCTCAGTCCCTGGACCCATTACGTGCCTCTGTAATCTTTCCACTACCACCCATAGGATTATTTTTCATGTTCTGTGTGATATATTTTTGTAGTATGTATATTGCATGATAAATAAATATATAAAAAAATAGTCTTCTGTACAATTCCAAAAGCACAAAAGTGTAACAAAAGATTGAATTAGGCAGACCATGGGAGGTGTCCTCAGTGCCACATTAAACCTTATAATATATGCTTTATTAAATTATATTTCCATGTAGCTCAATCATCACATAATTCACTTTGCTGACGCACCGCTAGATATACCAACACTCAAAGCATCAAGAATTAGGGTTAATCACATGAGAAAATTAAGATATTAATCACTGAATACCGCGTTCCTCTACAGTATGAGTATGGGGCGCATTATAAAACTGAACTGGATAATAATAATATTAATTTTATTTTAGTATGAAACATGTTTGTACAAAGGAGTGTAACAATTGGGTGTACATGCCAAAAGCCCCTTTATATGCAGAAAATTTCGGGCAAAATTAATAATAATAATAATACCTTTATTTATTACATGTATAAGGTATACAGTCCTAGCTGACATCAATGACATACTATTATATAGAAAGCCGCTTGTTATGCAGAGCATTTCGGGAAAATTTGGTCAGTTTTGTCCCGGGATGCGACCCACACCAGTCGACTAACACCCAGGTACCCATTTTACTGATGTGTGAACATAGACAACCGGTGTAAGGAAATACGTCCAATGTTCAACCCTCGCCGGGAATCGAACCCGGACACTCACCGTGTGAAGTTAGTTAGTTTAACATCTTTATTATGCACCCCATACCCATCCTGTGGGCGGTAGTCAAAAGATTACAGAGGTACATAATGTGAAGCGAGAGCTTTTGCCACCAAGCCACGAGCCATTTGCATGTTTTACCACTGATAAGTGAACAGGGCGAACACCCACAAGAAGGAAGAATGGAAGTAAAGTGAGCTAATGAGTTAGTTGATTTAGGCCTGAGACAAAGCGACACCATTCCAAATACCCATAAGCAACATTTAGGCATCTTTATTCCGAAACTTTTCGCCTACACAGTAGGCTTCTTCAGTCGAGTACAGAAAGTAGGCAGGAGCAGTAGAGATGTGAAGACGATGTAAGAACATAAGAAAGGAGGAACACTGCAACAGGCCTCCTGGCCCATACTTGGCAGGTCCATGTCAAAACCAACCCACCAACAAAAATATTTGTCCAACCCATCCCCATCGCCATCCAAGCAAGAAGCCCCGAACCCCCCCCCCTCCCTCCCCGCAACAACTGTGTAAGTCCCGTTCAAATCCAACCCCTCTCACTCACAACAACACAAAAATAAGGAACACTGCATCAAGCCAACTGATCCACACTAGGCAAGACCCAAAGCCAATCCCTCAAACAAAAACTCCTACCCAACCCACCTACTCCATCCATGGAATATGCTTTGATAATCAGGGCACTATAAAATAGGGTACTGAATTAGCTGAAGCACCTGGTCCATCACCAGGGCGTTGAAGGAGCCGAAGTACCTGGTCCATCACCAGGGTACTGAGGGAGACGAAGCACCTGGTCCATCACCAGGGTACTGAGGGAGACGAAGCACCTGATCCATCACCAGGGTACTGAGGGAGCCGAAGCACCTGATCCATCACCAGGGTACTGAGGGAGCCGAAGCACCTGATCCATCACCAGGGTACTGAGGGAGCCGAAGCACCTGATCCATCACCAGGGTACTGAGGGAGCCGAAGCACCTGGTCCATCACCAGGGTACTGAGGGAGCCGAAGCACCTGGTCCATCACTAGGGTACTGAGGGAGACGAAGCACCTGGTCCATCACCAGGGTACTGAACAACGGCTTCTACAACATAGCTGAACCTATTGCCAAGAAACTTCTTCAACGCTATCCCACCTAGAACTCCATCACCCTTGAAGATGTAGATTTGAGGTTGTCAGTCCCTCAGCCTGGAGATGAATTCTGTTTCATAGTCTGAAACAATGTGGAGATCAAGCGACAGTGTGGGGACTTATATACTGTCGGCTGAGGGACTGACAACCTCAAATCTACATCTTCAAGGGTGATGGACTGATACATCGTCTTCACATCTCTACTGCTCCTGCCTACTTTCTGTACTCGACTGAAAAAGCCTACTGTGTAGGCGAAACGTTTCGGAATAAAAATGCCTAAACGTTGCCTATGTGTCTTACTTACCAACTTGTCGGTATTGTATACCATTTTGATATTCATTCCAAATACCACTGGGAGTTTGCAACACAAGATGTAGACCTAGGCAAATGCAAACTCTGTCAGCATAACTATTATCACACCCTATGCCATTATGTGTCTGAATAAAAAGAAATCGAAGAATTAAGTTATACAGTATAATATATAGTACATATAATAGTATTATATATTATAATAACAACATAACACCCATTCTGCTACACCTAAGGACATTGTTAACTGCTGTAATAAGTAATTTGGAGAAGACGGGAGAGATTCCTAACATAAATCTAGAAGTAATAATTGACAGTGGATACTACTCAAAATAGTGTAGTTTTGAATAGCGATAAAGTAATAAAATAGTTAGCCTTGAAAACCTGTAGAATTCCATTTTTTCTTACCGTCCAAACAGTGAATGTGAAACAGCTGATCCAACACCAGAAAGCAGCAACTAGGAGGAAAGAAATGAGAACACAGTATATTAGGTAACGTTTGTGAGGTTAATAATATAATCGAGGCAGTGGTGTTACAGATGAGTGGCTTGCATCCACGAGTGAGAGCAGTATGGTGAAGCTGGGACCAGGGCTGTGTTGCCTGTCATGGTCCTCAGTCCTAGGCTACAGCAACCCGTCACACCTTATGTCACGTCACAGACCTCCAATGACGCATATTACGATAATGTCATTTGAGATCTGTCACAGAGAAGCAGTCACTGAAATCACAATGACGACCCATCACAGAGGCGGTGTCACACCACTCGTCAGATGATATCTCTCGGAAGCGATGTGTTACATCCTGAAGGACTCTGGTTCAGTACCAGCACAAGTGTAAACATTGAATACATTTCCTTACACCTGTTGCCCTTCTTCACTTAGCACCCCTCAAGAATGCTGGTGAGGAGTTCTTGATCCAAGGAACGACCTGTCCTCTTCTGTGACTTGAATCTGATTACCTTCACTGGCGCTATACTTCTGCGGGTTTAGCCCATCCAAATGATGCATGAACGTGTTAAGAACAACTGGAGACAAATGTTTTTTTGTGACTACATGTTGTTGGAGTGGGCAAAGTAACACTTATGAAGGGATTCAGGGAAACAGGCAGGCCGGACTTGAGTCCTGGAGGTGATAAGTATAGTGCCTGCACTCTGAAGGAGGGATGTTGATAAGTATAATAATAATAATAATATAATATTTTTATTTCATTTCAAGTTTACATCGAGATTTTGTAATTACAATCATGAACTGAAGTGCAAAGAGAGCCACTATCATGCCATGGCATTAAGGGCAGATTAATCTAATGGCTTATAGACTACTTAATACTAGATAAATTAATTGTTTGTTTTAGTTAAACATTAGCTTATAACAGTCAATAAATTTACTCAAATTACAATCTGAGGATATTACATTGTGACAAGTGTTTTGTAGGATGGTTACATCAATATTAAATATTGAAATTATATTATAGGAAAATAACACTGAGCATTGTTGAAAGTAATTTACAGTATGAGTAGTATTTAGTTTAGGGTGAGCAGGTGGTTTTTGAGAAGTCTTAAATTGATGTTCAGATCAGGTTATTTTAGTATTTACTGGTAATGAATTCCAGATTTTGGGGCCCTTTATGTGCATAGAATTTTTACACAGGGTGATATGGACACTGGGTATATCAAAAAGTGATCTGTGTCTTGTGTTATGGTCATGGGTCCTATTAAGGTTGGTGAGGAGAATTTTGAGCGGAGGGTTTATATTAGTGTAGAGTTCTATGTATGTAGTAGGCATAAGAATAAGTGTGAATGTTCTTTATGGTGAGTAGTTTTAGGCTTTTGAAGATTGGTGGAGTATGCTGTCTAGAGTGGGAATTTGTTATCATTCTGACTGCAGCCTTTTGCTGGGTTATGAGTGGTCTGAGGCGATTTAATGTTGTTGATCCCCATGCAAAAATTCCATAGGTGAGATAAGGGTAGATGAGTGAATGATACAGTGCAAGGAGAGCTGATTGAGGCACATAGTAGTGTATCTTTGATAGTTGCAGTTTTATAACAAGTGTAGGCATGCTTCTCGTAAGATAGTGATGGAGTGAATGATGATAGTGATGGAGTGAATGATGATGAAAGTGTTTCTTCTTTTTTGGGTCACTCTACTTTTGTGGGAAACAACCGATGTGTTAATAATAAAAAAATAGTTAATGATAAAAATAGTCAATGTGTACTTAACTCATAGATGTTTTTATTATTAAGTGATGTGTAAGTAAGTTAGTATTCAGGTACAGTACACACAAATACAGTTACATAGATTATCATACATAGCAGCATATGTGTAGAGAACCGAGGATAACCCAGAAAAGTCAGACAGAGTGACTTATTTCCATTGGGGCAATGTATATACATAAATTCAGTGCCTATGGGGGAAAGCCCCCTTTTTTTTAATATAATCTAGACCATTGTTACCCAGCCTAACCTAACCAACAATTATTATGCCTGGTCTGGGCTAGGTTAGGTTTGGTTTGGTTTGGTTGGGTTATATTTTTAAACAATTATCAAAACAAAGCTTCTTTCCTATTTATTTAAACTATAACTGTCTCCATTGCACACAACACTTAATAAAAATTAATTTATATTATACAGCAAATATCCTCATTTTGTTTTTTACAACATAAATAAACATTTTCCACAAATAACTATATTTTTCCCTATGCAATAGGTAGCATTATTATTTATAATATAAATTGTTAACATTTCTTTCCCAGGAAAAATGTACATAATGACCGATAAAACGTAAGCACCATAGTACAGTAGTCTCCCAATATTCATGGGAGATGTGTTCCAAGACGTACTGTGGATACCTGAAAATGCAGATAGTAGCAAACCCTACCTGGAGTCTACCTTGAGGGCACTCTGGGGATCAACGCCCCCCGGCCCAGTTCACGACCAGGCTTCCTGGTGGATCAGGGCCTAATTTTTCATTTACATACAAACCTATGATAAAGTTTCATAAATTATGCACAATTAGTCAAGAATTAGCACTTTTTCATTGATGGGAAGCACTTCATGGCTTCTCTTAGGCTTTGAAGAACTGCCACCATCACTACTTATGTGCTTTGGTATCATTATTAAGCAAAATCAAGTCTTGCTTTCGGGCCACGGTAAACCCTGGATAACTGAAACTGCAGAAACCGAATTCATGGATATGGGGATTGTACTGTACTGTATAGTACAAATGTACATATTAGTTTTTAGATTTACTGTATACAGTATATAAACATTGAATATTTTTTTTTATTAACACATCGGCCATTTCCCACCAAGGCAGGGTGGCCCAAAAAAGAAAAACTTTCATCATCATCATTCACTAGATCACTGTCTTGGCAGAGGCATGCCCACACTACAGTTATAAAACGGCAACATTAAACATCCCTCCTTCAGAGTGCTGGCACTGTACTTCCCATTTCCAGGAATCAAGTCCGGCCTGCCAGTTTCCCTGAATCCCTTCATAAATATTACCTTGCTCACACTCCAACAGCATGTCAAGTCCTAAAAACCATTTGGCTCCATTCGCTCCTATCTAACACGCTCACTCGCGCTTGCTGGAAGTCCAAGCCCCTCCCTCCAACCTTTCCTAGGCCGACCCTTACCCTGCCTTCCCTCCACTACAGATCTATACACTCTTGGAGTCATTCTATTTCGTTCCATCCTCTCTACGTGTCCAAACCATCTCAATAACCCCTCCTCAGCTCTCTGGATAATAGTTTTGGTAATCCCACACCTCCTCCTAATCTCCAAACTACGGATTCTCTGCATTATATTCACACCACACATTGCCCTCAGACATGACATCTCCACTGCTTCCAGCATTCTCCTTGTTGCAACATTCACAACCCATGCCTCACACCCATACTAGTGTTGGTATGACTATACTCTCATACATTCCCCTCTTTGCTTTTATGGGTAAAATTCTTTGTCTCCACAAACTCCTCGGTGCACCACTCACCTTTTCCCCCCTCGTCAATTCTGTGCCTCATCTCTCATAGACCCATCCGCTGACACGTCCACTCCCAAATATCTGAATATATTCACCACCTCCATACTCTCTCCCTCCAGTCTGATATCCAATCTTCCATCACCAAATTTTTTTGTTATCCTCATCCCCTTACTCTTCCCTATGTTCACTTTTAATTTCCTTCTTTTACGTACCCTACCAAACTCATCAACCAACCTCTGCAACTTCTCTTCAGAATCTCCCAAGAGCACAGTGTCATCAGCAAAGAGCATCTGTGACAACTCCCACTTTGTGTTAGATTCTTTATCTTTTAACCCCACACCTCTTGCCAACACCTAAGCATTCACTTCTCTTACAACTCCATCTATAAATATGTTGAACAACCATAGACCCATCCGCTGACACGTCCACTCCCAAATATCTGAATATATTCACCACCTCCATACTCTCTCCCTCCAGTCTGATATCCAATCTTCCGTCACCAAATTTTTTTGTTATCCTCATCCCCTTACTCTTCCCTATGTTCACTTTTAATTTCCTTCTTTTACGTACCCTACCAAACTCATCAACCAACCTCTGCAACTTCTCTTCAGAATCTCCCAAGAGCACAGTGTCATCAGCAAAGAGCATCTGTGACAACTCCCACTTTGTGTTAGATTCTTTATCTTTTAACCCCACACCTCTTGCCAACACCTAAGCATCTATAAATATGCTGAACAACTATGGTGACATCACACACCCCTGTCTAAGGCCTACTTTTACTGGGAAATAATCCCCCTCTTGCCTACATACTCTAACCTGAGCCTCACTATCCTCGTAAAGTCTCTTCACTGCTTTCAATAACCTACCTCCTATTCCATACATTTGCAACATGTGCCACATTGCTTCCCTATCCACCTTATCATACACCTTTTCCAAATACATAAATGCCACAGAAACCTCTTTACCCTTATCTAAATACTGTTCACCTATATGTTTCACTGCAAACACTTGGTCTACACACCCCCTACCCTTCCTAAAGCCTCCTTGTTCATCTGCTATTCTGTTCTCTGTCTTACTCTTAATTCTTTCAATAATAACTCTACCATACACTTTACCAGGTATACTCAGCAGACTTATTCCCCTATAATTTTTACACTCTCTTTTGTCCCCTTTGCCTTTATACAAAGGAACTATGCATGCTCTCTGCCAGTCCCTAGGTACCTTACCCTCTTCCATACATTTAATACGTATATAAAAACACTAACCACTCCAAAACTATATCCCCACCTGCTTTTAACATTTCTATCTTTATCCCATCAATCCCAGCTGCTTTACCCACTTTCATTCTAATCACTGCCCCACGCACTTCCCCCACACTCACAACTGGTTCTTCTTCACTCCTATAAGATGTTATTCCTCCTTGCCCTATACACGAAATCACAGCTTCCCTATCTTCATCAACATTTAACAATTCCTCAAAATATTCCCTCCATCTTCCCGATACCTCTAACTCTCTGTTTAATAACTCTCCTCTCCTATTTTTAACTAAAATATCCATTCGTTCCCTAGGTTTTCTCAACTTATTAATCTCACTCCAAAACTTTTTCTTATTTTCAACAAAATTTGTTGATAACATCTCACACACTCTCATTTGCTCTCTTTTTACATTGCTTCACCACTCTCTTAACCTCTCTTTTTCTCTCCATATACTCCTCCCTCCTTGCATCACTTCTACTTTGTAAAAACCTCTCATATTCATATGCTAACTTTTTCTCTCTTGCTGCTCTCTTTACATCATCATTCCACCAATTGCTCTTCTTCCCTCCTGTACTCACTTTCCTGTAACCACAAACTTCTGCTGAACACTCTAACACTGTATTCTTAAACTTGCCCCATACATCTTCTACCCCATTGCCTATACACACACTAGCCCATCTGTCCTCTAGCAGTTGTTTATATCTTACCCTAATTTGCCTCCTCCTCTAGTTTATAAACCTTCGCCTCTCTCTTACTTGCTTCTTCCATTTTCCTTGTATGGCATCTACCTTTTACTCTCACTGTAGCTACAACTAAAAAGTGATCTGATATATCTGTGGCCCCTCTATAAACATGTACATCCTGAAGTCTACCCAACATAGTCCAGCAAACTACTGTCATTACACCCTATATCATATCTTGTATACTTATCCTCTTTTTCTTAAAATATGTGTTACCTATAACCAAACCCCTTTTTATTCAAAGTTCAATCAAATGCTCCCCATTATCATTTACACCTGGCACCCCAAACTTACCTACCACACCCTCTCTAAATGCTTCTCCTACTTTGGCATTTAGGTCCCCTACCACAATTACTCTCTCACTTGGGTCAGACACTCCTACACACTTGCTTAACATCTCCCAAAACCTCTTCTCTCTCCTCTCTTCTCCAGGTGCATATACACTTATTATAACTGACTTTTCACATCCGACCCTTATTTTAATCCACATAATCCTTGAATTTATATACTATTTATATTCCCTCTTCTCTCTCCATAACTGATCCTTCAACATTATTGCTACTCCTTCCTTAGCTCTAACTCTCTCAGATACTCCTGACTTAATCCCATTTATTTATTCCCTCTGAAACTCCCCTACTCCCTTCAGCTTTGTTTCGCTTAGGGCTAGGACATCCAACTTCTTTTCATTCATAACCTTTGCAATCACTTCTTTCTTATCATCTGCACTACATCCACGCACATTCAAACATCCCAGTTTTATAAAGTTCTTCTTTTCCTTCTTTTTAGTAATTTATTCAGGAGAAGGGGCTACTAGCCCATTGCTCCCGGCATTTAGTCGCCTTCTACGACATGCATAGCTTACGGAGGAAGAAATTCTGTTCCACTTCCCCATGAACATAAGCAGAAATAAACAAGAACGAGAACTAGGAAGAAAATATAAGAAAACCCAGAGGGGTTAGTATATACTATATGAATAATGCAACCCTCAATTTTGTGTTAGTTATGTAATTAGAGGGCCCCACAAATCTAGAATCAGTGACTATCACTAAATTCTGTCTTTATAATAAATTTGGTTTCTGATTCAAGTTCATTTTATTTTTCAAGGACCACATCATTTTACTAAAGTAAACCTCGTATTAATGGATTTTGGCAATTTTGGACAAAAAATTACTAAATTTACAAAAGTCCGTAATTCTTCATTCTGTCTGTACTGATAGTGTCTGGCTGTCTTCTGAAATATTAGACCAAGTCTGCTATCCCCGACATTTATCTGGTACAGGCCTTAGCGGCCATGTCCAGGACTTATCATTTCATTGTTTCCCAAGCCATAGGCCACCATCATCAGTTTATTGTTTGTGCTCACTCGTTCGTGCACTTGTTATTCAGTCTAATTTTTCCTGAATATAGAGCTTCATTTGTGATTTTACTTAATATGTTAATAAATTGCAAATAACAATTGCTTCTAAAGCAAGTGGTGTTAAGAGAGAGACCATTTGGTTCTCAATGTGATTTTCAGAAATCTATGCCTTCTCAGCCATCCATGTCTTCTCAGCCCACTACATATCGGCCATCTACATCTCAGCCTTTTACATTCTACATCTCAAATATCTTTATTATTTTCACTAGTACAGCTTTACAGCTTCTCTGACTCTCAATGAAAGTTGTTCTGAGTCACCACCATTGATCACAGCTGCTTACATCTCATCTCTCCACCACAAAAAGATAAGTACAGTTACTGTAAATTATGCAGAGTACATACTATAAAATTACTATAGAGTACTGTACTGTAGTACTAAAGCTTTTAATACCTGTATTCTTAGGGTCCAGGTGTCTTCTGCATTAGTGGACCAAGTCCACTATTTCAGAAGACAACTTTACAATCATGAAATATTAATTTCAGAATTTGGGAGTTGTGACTATCAGCATTATTGTACACTCCCTCCTCTAATTAGTCCATTAATGAGAGGTTTTTAATAGGTTTGAAAACCTAATATTGACATTACTAAGAATGTTTAGAAAAAAAAATTGAGTGGAAAATTCATTTTAGACTTGAATAAAATCCTATATATTTATAATAATCCTAGGTAGCAGGTTGGTAGACAGCAGCCACCCAGGGAGGTACTGCCAGCCTGCCAAATGAGTGTAAAATGAGAGCCCGTAATTGTTTTACATGATGGTAGATTCCTGGTGTCTTTTTTCTGTCTCATAAACATTCAAGATTTCAGTTATGTCTTGCTACTTCTACTTACACTTAGGTCACACTACATATGCATGTACAAACATATATATACACACCCCTCTGGGTTTTCTTCTATTTTCTTGCTAGTTCTTGTTCTTGTTTATTTCCTCTTATCTCCATGGGGAAGTGGAACAGAATTCTTCCTCCGTAAGCCATGCGTGTCGTAAGAGTCAACTAAAATACCGGGAGCAAGGGGCTAGTAACCCCTTCTCCTGTATACATTACTAAAGTTAAAAAGAGAAACTTTTGTTTTTCTTTTTAGGCCACCCTGCGTCGGTGGGACATGGCTGGTTTGTTGAAAGAAGAAGATTTATAATAATAATAATACGTACTTTATTTCAACATGATACAATGTGTGTACAAAGGTGAATGATATTTAGGTGTGCATGCAGAAAGCCCCTCAATATGTAGAGCATTTTGGGTACACATGATTTTTTTTTATGCAGCACTCCTCTACAGCCTACACCTGTTTACTCTCATGTAGGCCTAACCAGGCTGATTAGGACCATTATGGAGGCCCAAGAATTTTGGCATAATGTCAGTTTCCCAGTTGGTATAAATTTGTCATTTGCAGCATAAGGGTTAATTATAGAGATTGTGTATCAAGCCTCAAAAAATGCAGTACAGTACAGTGGACCCTCGGTTAACGAACACCCCGGAAATCGTGTAAGTACGTAAGTATAATATTGTAAGTGCTTGTGGAAGTGTATTTTTGGGGGTCTGAAATAGACTAACCTACATGACATTATTTCTTAAGGGCGTAAATTCGTTCGGTAATGGCACTTGAGCAGGCTTCTGCAATGAATTTTTTTCGTTAACCAAGGGTCCACTGTATGTAATTACATTTACTTATATATGCTGGTTGTCTGTTGGTAAAAATGTTGAGTATTTGAATACCATGAATTAGAAAACTCTAAAATTTAGGATTTGACTGTACAGTACATGATAAAATTTAATAAATTAATACAACTTATTTTGACAATTAATAAATTAGTGCACTTTATTTGAACATGTTAATTTATGAACTTAATGTGTAATCATATAATTGTACAATATATGATTTGACCTACCATAAATAAGATGTGAGCTTACTCTATGATATAGTTGATCATTATATACTACAGTGGACCCCCGCCTAATGAGCAAAATTCATTCCAGAAGCCTTAAGTGCCATTACCGAATGAATTTACTTCCTTAAGAAATAATGTCACGTAGGTTAGTCTATTTCAGACCCCCAAAAATACACTTCCACAAGCACTTACAATATTATACTAACATAATTGCACGATTTCCGGGGTGCTCGTTAGGCGGGGGTCCACTGTACTTAAAAATAATAAAAATTAAAAAAAATCTTCAAAATATTTTATATATTTGCTTGCATTGTTTATGCAAGTTCAAATGTTGACTTAGAACTTACACTAGAGAATGCTTAACATAAGCTATGGTGATGTTCTTTGCCATTTATCTTATCTTTGTATTGCCAGCTCTGTGTTTGGTCACCTACTCGGTTTGGCCATCTTAGTTACTGTCAACATCAGCAAACTGGAACAACTTCATGTCCCTGTTATCAACAGTAGAACAATTGACTGAGGTACAAACAGTACTGCTATTTTACTTTGAATAACTTTTGAATTATATTGTGTTTTGCATCTATTACTCTAAAACAGGATACAGTGGACCCCCGGTTAACGGTCATAATTCGTTCCAGAATGCTGTTCAAGTGCCTTTACCGAACGAATTTATTAACATAAGGAATAATGTAAATTAGATTAGTCCTTTTGGTCCCCCAAACACACTTACAGAAGCACTTACAAAAATACACTTACATAATTGCTAGTGTTTGGAGCAGGCCGTTAACCAGGGGTCCACTGTATTTATTTTCCAACGAATGTGACTGTAGATGAGTGTAAAGTTGGGGAAAGTTACACAAAATGTTTTTTTTTTTTTTTTGAAAGTCCATTATGTACACCACGTTTTGGACAAAATGTAAAGCTTAGATATAAAAATACAATACATACTTTCTTTATACATACATACATACACACAGTGGTACTTTGACTTACAAGTTTAATTCGTTCTGTGACCCAGCTTGTAACTCAATTTGCTCGTATATCAAATCAATTTTCCTCATTGAAATTAATTGAAATGCTATTAATCCATTTCAGCCCAAAAAAAAAACACCCCAATTTTTTTGTTATGAGTTTTTAAAAAAGAAAAATGTATTTATAAATAAGAAGTACAGTGTATTGTATACTCCACCCACCACCTTCACTGCTTCACCCACCACCACCATCTCTGCTTCACCCACCACCACCATCTCTACTCCACCCACCACCCTCTCTACTCCACCCACCACCCTCTCTACTCCACCCACCGCCCTCACTACTCCACCCACCACCCTCACTACTCCACCCACCACCCTCACTACTCCACCCACCATCCTCACTACTCCACCCACCATTATCACTACTCCATTCTCCACTCCATTCTCAAGGCCTGTTATCCTGAGTGTAAAAGGGAGCTTGGAGCAAAGTAAACACAGTAGAAAAACTTTGAATTGTATTTTCCTTCACCAAATATATATAGATTTATACAAGTATGTACACTATATACAGCAGAATAGGTATTAGTGCACGCCACGGTAGTCAAGGCAAAACAGCAGCCAAGAAACAAAAGACAACCGTGCAACAACCAGCACAGAATGGAAATGACAATGGTAAAACGTGCGTGGCAACCACATCACCTTTACAATTGCCAGATCCACATTATGATTGGCTGAACCTAGGGGCTGATTTGATGATGGGGCCCCGATCGTCAAACCCTTTGCGACCTGGTTCGCTGGTTGGTGAGGCAGCCTAAATGGGTGTGTTAACATGCTCCGAATATGGTTACGTACTCTGCATGCAACATCCACCATCACTACTCCACCCACCACCATCACTACTCCACCCACCACTATCACTACTCCACCCACCACTATCACTACTTCACCCACAACCATGACTACTCCACCCACCACTATCAGTACTCTACCCACCTTAATTAATGTTTCTGGAAAAACTTGAGTGTTGAAATGGAGGTTACCTCTTCACCGGATTTATACGAGAAAAAAAACAAGGGACGAGGAGTATTTTCCTTCCAGTTATGTCTTGGAAGAGCATGTAGGATGGGATGAAGTACCTGACATTCCTCTGGGTATAGAGTTGGATTTGACTTCAGATATGCCGCCAATTAGTGGCGGCGTATCTGAAGCTCGCTTGTAACTCGGATTTTGGCTTGCAACTCAAAGAAAAAAATTGACCAAGCGACAGCTCGCAACTCAAAAAACTCGTAAGTTGGGGCACTCGTAAGTCAAGGTACCACTGTATACAGTGGACCCCCGGTTTACGTACTGCTCCAGACTCGAACAATTATGTAAGTGTATTTTTGTAAGTGCTTTTGTAAGTGTATTTTTGGGGGTCTAAAAGGACTAATCTAATTTACATATAATTT